>PVHP010004800.1:0-69123 GCA_004024765.1 Zapus hudsonius | reverse complement strand
AACAGGTTATGGTCTTTTATTCCCTCACCCCTGCTCCTGTTTCCCTGGGGGCCCTCCTGAGTGGTGTTATGGTATTCACTGTGGGGTCATGAAGGCCTCGGTTGGTCTCTGTGGTGTAGGGAGGGGGAGGGCAAACTGTGTTTCAGGGTATTCCTACCCACTCTGTGGCTCTTACAATCTTTCTGCCCCCTCTTCCACAGTGTTCCCTGAGCCATGGAAGGCTTGTTGGCAATCTGATTTAGTGTTGAGTGCTATGTAGCCTCTGGATTTCTGCTTTGATGGATTTTGATTGATCACTGTGTCTGTCACCATTGCCCTGGAGCTGGCTGTCAGGCTAGCAGTAAGAGCAGTAATCATGTTGCCACTTTCTTTTAATGCCACAATTTTTGAGTATAGAAAGGGCATTGGTGAGCATTGGTGTAGTGTACATGTGCTTAGTGAGGCAGAGCCACATGTTCTTGGCCACTGCATTCCTGGCAGATGTGGGACCAGCTTGAACAATAGGGCTAGACACAGTCAGAGGCATTGCTATCAAAAGTATGTTTTCCAGGGCTGGAGAGATGACTCAGTGGTTAAGGCACTTGCCTCCAGTGCCTAAGGCCCTGGGTTCAATTCCCCAGGTCCCACATAAGCCAGACCCACAAGGTTGTGGCCCTAGTGTGCTCTCTCTCTCTCTCTTTCTCTCTTTCTCTCTCTCTCTGCCTGAAAATGAATAAATAAAATATTTTTTAAAAAAGTATGTTTTCCAGAAAGCCCTCATGGACTATTGTGACACCCCCCCTCACATCAGTATGAGAATCAGAGAATCCATAGGAGCAAGCGCTCAGGTGGTGAGGAGAAGCGGAGAAAGTGCTGAAGGGAAGGGTGGACTCTCAGAGGGGGCTTGGAGGACCTCACACTGCCTTTAGTACGAGTGGGGCTCTCATGGGGGAGACTGCCTTGGGCATTAAAAAGCCATCTGAGGGACAAAACATCAGGGTGGTGAAGTGTCACTTGTTTCAGTCACTTAGAGGTGAACTGAGGTCTTTGAAGAGAGAGCAAAGTCCCATAATGAGAAGTATTTAGGTTCAGCTGGGACCAGTTTTTACCAAACTTAGCTGTCTCAGGTTTGTTTAAAATTCAGAGTCCCAGGCCTGTGATAGGTCTTTCTTTGTTGGTGGGAAGGACTAGGAAGTGAGGGTTCACATCTCCTCCCCTTCCATCCTCTCTTTTGTGCTGTGAGTGTGTTGTGCACAAGTTCATATGTGTGTGGGTACACTCTGTGTGTGTGCTTGAATGCACATACATGTGGGTGCTGGAGGGCAGCCTCGGGTGTCTCAGGAATACCACTGGCCTCTTTTTGACACTGGCTCTTATTGGCTTTAATCTTACCAACTAAGCTAGATGAGTAGACTAGCTAGCCAGTGAACTCCGGGGATTCTCTTTCCAGTTTCCTGGTGCTGGGCTTACAGGTGCACACCACTATGCCTGACAGTTTTACATGGGTGTTGGGCATCCAACTCAGGTCCTCATGCTTATGAAGCAAGCAGTTTGCTGACTGGGTCATCTCCCCAGTTCCTCTCCCCCCAGTTTTTTTGAGGCACAGCATCACTTATCATCCTGTAGCTCAGGATGACCTCCAGTCATGATTCTCCTGTCTCTGCCTCCCACGCGCTAGGATCCCAAGCAAGTGCCACCTCCACTGGTGCCGAGGGTTTCTATAACATGTGGACAAGCTACTGGTTAGACATGAACTGATTTTAGGAGTGTCTGTGTTCCTTCATACTACACAAATGTAGCTGGGCATGGTCATGTACACTTATAATCCCAGCACCTTGGGAAGTGGTAAGGCTGGAGGATTAGGAGTTCAAGATCATCCTTGGCTGCATAGCTAGTTTGAATTTTTGTCTCAAAAAAACAAAAAGCAAAACACAAAAGAGAGGCTGGGCATGGTGGCGCATGCCTTTAATTCCAGCACTCAGGAGGCAGAGGTAGGAGGATCACCATGAATTTGAGGCCAGCCTGGAGCTAGCTACAGTGAATTCCAGGTCAACCTGGGCTAGTGCGAGACCCTACTTTTTTTAAAAAAAAAAGAAACCCACAGTAAAAATAAATAAATAAGAGAGGGAGGGAGGGAGGGAAGGAAGAAGAAGAAGAAGAAGAAGAAGAAGAAGAAGAAGAAGAAGAAGAAGAAGAAGAAGAAAAAGAAGAAGAAGAAGAAGAGAGAGAAAATGTATATATTTTACACAGCAAGTTTGTGATATCTGGATATTGATGTTTAGAACTGGTTTCAGTTAAATTTATTTTAAAAATTCACAAAGTACTACAGATGGTATTCAGATGAGCAAATAAAATCTTGCTGGGCTGACACACTGCTCATGGGGCTGGGTGGGGACAGCCATGGGGACTGGTGGCCTTAACCCTTTCAGGAACCTGTGCTTCCTTGGCTGTTTTTAGAGGGCTCTGTGGAAGAAGGGGAGCCTCACAGTACAGGTTGTGATCTCCCCCAGTTTGGAGTCCTAGGTGTAGGGTCCTTGTCTTCTTCTCCTTTTTCTCCCCATCCTTCTTGGTTTCTTTAAAGTCAGAGGGCTGGGGGTGAAGCTTAGGGGCAGAGTGCTTGCCCAGCGTGCTCAAGATTCTGACCCAAGCACTGCAAAATCCAACCATGGAGTTTGTGGCACTGGCTTGCCCCTCCCAACCACGTCATCAGTGAGAGCAGGGTGGTGATCCTCATGCAGGGCACTAGATCATGTTTCCACTGGAGTCTTTAAAAATGTTTATTATTTATTTATTCATTTAGTTATTTATTAATTTAGTGTGTGTGGGAGCACTTACATATATGAGGATCAGAGGACAGCCGCAAAGTGTCTGTGCTCCCTTCCAAGACAGGGTTCTTGCCTCCACCACGAGTGTTGGCTTGCCACCAGCTTTACATGGTGCTAGGGAATTGAACCCATGTCAGCAGGCTTTGCAAGCAAGCACCTTTAACTGCTGAGCCATCTCCCCAGATCTTCAGTCTTTTTTAACTTTTTACTGATAGCTTCCATAATCATAGATCATAAGCCATTATAATTCCCTCCCCAACCTCCCCATATATCTTCCCACTCTCAATTAGTCTCTGTTTTGCTTCTTTGTCATCATCTTTTCCTCCCATTATGTGTAGGTATTATCAGGCACTGTGAAGTCATGAATATCAAGGCCATTTTATGTCTGGAAGTTGTGTTGTAAACAGTCCTACCCTTCCTTTGACTCTTACAATCTTTCCACCACCTCTTCCAAAATAGATCCTGAGCATCTCACTCCTGTCAGAATAGTTACCATCAAGAAAACAAATGACAATAAATGCTGGTGAGGATGTGGAAAAATAGGAACCCTTCTACACTGCTGGTGGGAATGTAAACTGGTGCAGCCATTGTGGAAAGCAGTGTGGATGTTCCTGAGACAGCTGAAGATAGATTTACCATATGACCCAGCTGTACCACTCCTTGGGATATATCCTAATGACTCTAGTCACTACCTTAGAGATACTTGTTCATCCATGTTTATTGCGGCTCTATTTGCAATAGCTAGGAAATGGAACCAGCCTAGATGTCCCTCAACTGATAAATGGATAATGAAGAGGTGGTTCATTTATACAATGGAGTTCTATTCATCTGTAAAGAAAAATGAAATTATGAAATTTGCAGGGAAATGGATGTATCTGGAAAGGATCATACTAACTGAGGTAACTCAGGCCCAGAAAACCAAATGCTGTATGTGCTATATAGTCTTTTAAAAAATGCAGGTGTGTTCCTGTGTGTGCCAGGACACATATGTGCATGCATGTGTGGGAGGCTAGAGGTCAACCCCAGGTGTCACCTTCAGGTATGCCATCTACTTCTTTTGAGACAGGGTTTCTCACTGGTCTGGAGCTCATTAGGCTAGATTGTCTGGGTCTTCCTATCTCTATCTCTCCAGCGCTGGATTTACAGAAACATGCTGCCAGTATTTCATTTGAGTTCTAAGAGTTGAACTCAGACCCTCATGCTTGGACACAAGCACTTTCCCACTTTCTGAAGCAACAGGGTGGCTGGCAGTGGAGGAAAGAGTTGGTGTGTAATGGCTGGTGCACAGTGCAATGGGAGATGCAGGTGGTCTCTCCTGAGCTGCAGTGACAGGCCTGCAGGTCTGAGCACTGGCAGTGGATGGGTACAGCCCCTGAGCTTCAGAAGCACTTTGGGGGCATGATCCAATAGAGTCCCTCCTGCCAGGAAAGGAACAAAGTTGGCAAAGCTGCCTGGCCTGGATGCCAACCTTAGTCCACCTCCTGTCAAGCCTGGGAACTGGACTGAATTTTAAACAAGTCAAAACAGTCAAATAAGAATGGTGTCCTGGTGTCTTCTTTGCTGGGATTTTCTGGTGCTTTTTAGGGCACTCCAGGCTTGTGGTGGGAAGTTGCAGGCACCTGTCTGTGTGCTGAGTGCTCAGCTGCACACCTTACTGGCTGGGGACACGGGTAGGCATCCCGAGCCTCTGCTGTCCTGCCACTCATGACTGCCACAAATATCAGCTGCAGGCAATCAGTGTCCCCAGCCAGACACCCACTGGCATACAGAGCAGGCCTCTGACAGTGTAGAGGCTCTGAGGCCAGAATGTGAAGACTTTGGAGCTCCTACTCACTCTCAGAGGCCTGCCCAGGGATACCCTAGTCCCTCTCTGGGAAGTACAGGGCCTTCTTTTATTTTTTCTCTTCTAAGCCAATGAAGTATCCTGGCTCCTAGGTTCTGCCTGGGGGTAGGGGAGGAAAAAAAAAAGATTTCCACCTTATTGTTCATCAGCTGGAAAATTGTTGTCATCTGTTCTGACTTCCATTTGCTGAGAGTGGGAAAAAAATGTGGAAAATTTGGGGAAATAAATCTCAGTCCCTCACAGGGACGCTCCCTCTCTTAAGGTCTGGTAGCCCTGCCCATAGCTCTAAGCTCTCCTGGCTCCCTTCTCTTCCGATCCTCTGGGGTATGGAGCTGCCCTGGATTTGGGACTGTCCCTGAGCTGGGTGGCTGGTGTCTCATTCCTGTGCTGGGGAAGGTTGAGCTGGGACTGAGGCTGGGGCTGGGTTGGAGTTGGAGCAGGGCTGGGCTGGAGGGCTCGGGAAGCCACTGTGATGTCATTTAAGAGCTACATAGCTTCAGGATGATAAGTGAAGCCCAGGGGACCCAGCTGGCTGAAATTACAGACAGAGTTTGATCCCACTGGCTTCCTACAAGCCAAAGTGAGCCGAGAGAGGGAGAGAGAGAGCAGGAGAGGAGGGAGGGAGTGGTGTGTGTGTGTGTGTGTGTGTGTGTGTGTGTGTGTGTGTGTGTGTGTGTGTGTGTGTGTGTGTGTGTACAGGGCCAGGCCAGCACTAGCTCCTCCCATCCCTGACAGTCCTAGGGAGTCTGAGGAGGACATACAGCCCGAGAGCTGCAGCCTGATAGGAATTACTTGAAACTTGAGGCACAAGGGACAAATCAAAGTGGCTCTCGCCACCTTTCTGGCTCTGTCCAAAAGGTAAGTGCATGCGGCTGGTCAGCCAGTCTGCTTATGTGTTCTGTTTGTCTCCCGGCTGGACCTGGGGCCAGGATTTTCTGCCTGGGACCCAGGCTCCCTCAGACCTGATCCTGGAAGGGTATGAGGCCAAGCACGGCTCTGAGAGACACTGAAAGCATTTGGACATGCATGTGGCTGACCTTGCTGTCCCCTCCTATTGGTGCTCCTGGATGTGTGAGGGTCACAGTAGCTTTCTTTAGAGGGATAGATTTGTCCTGGCTCTCTGGGTATGGGTGGGAATGGGGTGGGCAAAAGGAGTGTGGCAGGAGCCCCATGAAGCATTATTCAGGACTCTCTCTCATTTTGTAGCCTGGGCTTTTGGGACCTCTAAGGCTGACTATTCTGCTGCCCTCCTGTGAGCTCCCATTCACAGTTTTCTCCTTACCTTTATTGGCAGGGTTCTTAGAAGCTCTGCCATTCCCCTGGCCAGGGTTCTCCAAGTGCCCAGGCGGCGTCCTGGCCTGGCAGAGAGGGACTTGGGTTGCTGTGGCTCGGGAGCTATTTTTACCATTCTGAGTGTGCCTGCACTATCTGGTGCCCGGATAGGCAAGGGTGGGGAGTGGGCATGCCAGGCTCCAGTTAGAACACCAGGCTTGGAAGTCCAGGTGCCAGGCCAGGTTGGAGTCTGGCCAGGGAGTTGGCATGTGTCCTATAGGTATGGGCTTGTGTGTGTGCGACCAGGGCGGGTCCATTTACCCCTCAGGCTCCTGGCCACAATCATGTTTTCTGCCATCATTCCCTGGGCTTGGAGGGCATGGTATGAATTTAAGGAAGATGGTATCCAAGATTAGTGCCTCAGGTCCTACCTAATGAGGGCCTGGGTCCATATCCATCGCTATTACTGGACTCTGAGCCCGGCATATCTTACTGTCTTGAGCTTCTTGGTCTGTTGTCATAGCTGGAGCATCGTCCTCCGTCCTTCCTCCCCAGGACCACTCCTCCAGCCATCTTCACCTTGAAATGCCATAGAGACAGAAGCTCTGCACGAGGAGCCTGGTGTTCCTTTGGCCTGCCTTTACTGGATGACCTTGGGCTCCCTGGAGCCTGCTGAGTGTCACCACCAGCCTATTAAAAGGAGAATGGTTCCCCATAGTCCCCCCTCCACATATCATTAAAATTCTGAAGCTTTTAAAATGTTTTCTTGGCTCAGTTGACCTTAGGTCCCTCCTGGTCTCATAATTCTGTTGTACTGAGGGTCTGGATTGACAGGGAGGTCTGTCCCAGTGTGGGGCTGGATATATGGCTGTGGTTTTCTTGTCCATGGAAACTGATTTTTCTCTACCTTCAAGACCCTGGGTTGAAATTCAGATGATGCTGTATATGGATGCTGGGCCTTGTGTCTCCTGATTTCTTTCTTGGCCTCAGCAGGATGGGATGAGACCCCACCCTCCTGGGATCTTCAGAGACAGGTTTGTGGGTGACTCTGGTGATGTCACCTGTGCAGGGGACAAAGCCACTTGTATAAAGATCCATAGCAGTCCTGGGAAAGATCTCATTCCCCGCTGCTCATTCTGTAAGCATGGGGCACCCCCTTCCAATGTGCACTATTAAGTGGGGAAAAACAGGTCTCTTCCCATGTCTGGACTCATTTGTCCCCTGCTACCAGTCTCCTAAAGCTCCGTGTTTATCTGTGTTACATGAGTGGATATCTGCTGGAATATACTTAAATCCCCTGGGTAGCACCTGTTTCCTGCCTCTTCTCTGTGTCAGAGGCTGTGTCCCCTCCATGTGGGTTTGGGGATGGCTCTTTGACCCTGAATTCTGCTGACCCAGAGGATGCTGACTCCCCTGCAGAAATTTCCAGAGCTTTCTACAGCCTATGCTGAACAAAGACTAACTTCCTCCCAGGGGCTGTGGATGGAAGATTAGCCCAGGTAGAGGCTAAGACAGTCACAGACTGAGCCCAGGAAGTCACTGCCACCTAGGCCATGCCTTCTCAGGGGGCCTGGGCTGTGCTGAGACAGCAGACACTGCTTCTCCCGGCCATGCCTGTCAGCCATACCTCCTCACATGGGCTTCCCTTAGGCTGATCAAAGCTCGAGGGTACTTTGGGCCTGGTTATTCTTGGTCCTCCAAAGGCTTCCATCCTGTCTGTATGTTTCTCCTGCATCTCCTTGATGGATCCTGTACTCTTCACACAAGTCTTGGGTGACAGGGGGATCCCAGAAACAGCACCCATTTAGATGAGCATGTCTTAATTTGGGCTCCACATTTGTGTGAAAAATGTATATAGATTTAAAAAATGCTTTCTAGGATATCATCAGATACCCTAGGAGGTCCTTGGCCTAAAAAAGCTTAATGTCTCCTGGATTGTAGTGTGACTGGGAAGGTCAATGAGGTAGGCTTAACCTTAACTGATTTACAAGGACCTGCTCTTTCTTGACCTCATGGATATTTTTGGCTGTAATGCCTTTAGGGAGGTCCCTTTGGGAGTGCTTGGAGTCTACCTAGAACCTCTGATTTTCCACTGGGTTGTAATGGAAAAAGATTCTTTGTAGGACTGTCTAAACAAGATTTTGGGGTACCTTAATGAAACGCAGGAAGCATTATGGGATACCTAATATGGCCAGGCTGTGCACGCTGCAGATACATCGTGTAAAGTTGCACTGAATTCCAAGAGACTTGGTTCATATAGACCACACTGTGCTCAGCACCATCTGGGAACCAGGTCTAGGGAGAAAATGAGGATTAAAGGGCTTTCCTAAGAATCACTTGGCAAATTTGGGAAGACAGACATAGATATCAGTAACAGCCATACAGCGTGCATATGTGTGCATGTCGTCGGGGGAGAGGGAAGGTTCACAGGAGAGACAGTCCAGGAGCAGCGGAACATGGTGGAACTTGACATGAGTTTGGAGGACAGTGGGAAAGGGAGGCTCCCAAAGAAGTTGAAGCCGAGTCTGAGGGAGGAGGTAGAGGTGTGCCGGGGGTCGGGGAGTCCCAGGGGCAGGGCAAGGAAGGGCGTTTCAGGAGAGGAGCAGATGTGCCTAGAGCCAGTGGGGAGAGTACAGAAATAGCCTAGTGAGAACAGAGTGGAGGCTGCTTGGGGTATTGAGGGAGGGAAGAGGAGGCTTCAAGAGGCAGGCAGGGCCAGATGATAAAAGGTCTGCTGTGTCCTGCAAGAGGGCTAGGCTCTACCCTGCGGATGATGAGAGCTGTTGGGAAATAGAAAGCCGAGAGTGGAGAGAGAAAAGTGCAGTGTGCTTGTGGTGTGTCAGGCCTCACTCCAGGGGCCCAGCTCCTGAATACTGCCACTCAGCAAACCTGAGCAAGCACCCAGACCTTCCCGTGCAGCTCCAGGTGGCTAAGTGGTTGATGTGAGTGCTGACTGGGCCATTTTAAGGTGGAGACCATCTTTCTGAATAATGGGTGAGCCTGATGCAGTGTGGGAGGTGGGTAGAAGACATACTTCCTTCAGTCTCCTCTTCAGAACCACATCCTTCTGGTGTGTTTGGTACCTAGCCCCATCCTCTGGCTCCCACGTGTCACCCCTCTTCATGGCCCTGGCCCTAGTCCCCCAACCACATGGTTAGCCCAGAGTCTGTGTAGAGAGATGTAACAAGTCCTGAGTTTGCTGTCCTAGCTGCCTCTGGGCTTAGTGTCACTTTTTTCACTACTCACCTGCTCCTCTGAGGCAGTTTAGGGTGACTGGGCCCTGAAAGTGAAAAGCAGGAATATCTTTGGGCTTGCATTGGTGTATTTATTGGTATATTAGCAAGGAACCCCAAAATGCCTTCAAAGCCTAATGACCTGGGTTTGATTCCCCAGTTCCCACATAAAGCCAGACACACAAAGTGGTGCATGCATCTGGAGTTCATTTGCAGTGGCCAGAGGCCCTGGTGTGTCCATTCTGTCTCTGTGTCTGTCTTTCTTCTCTCTGCTTGTAAAAAGAGCACACGAGAGAGAAGGAAAAAGAGAGTATGGGTGTGCCAAGGCCTCTTATTTCTACAAACTCCAGACCCTTGTGCCACATCGTGCATCTGACTTACATGAGTACTCAGGAATTGAACCCCGGGCCAGCAGACTTTGCAAGCAAATGCCTTTAACCGCTGAACCATCCCCCAGCTCCCCAGTCCTACTTTTAAACAGTGTAGATCCCCTACCACTGGGGACCCCATCTGCCTCCAAACTGCCAGGGTGTCCAAGGAGGGTAGAGTGACTCTTCCCACTAGGGCTGCATTGATTTTCTTCCCCATCAGTTGGTTGTTGCCGCCCTGGGCAATGTACTTCCAATGACTTGATATTTGCCTGACAAGGGCCCAAACGACTTTTTATCACATGGTCCCCTCCTGAAACCCTTCATAAATCATTCACTCTTCCAAACACACCTGCTGGCTACTCGGAAAGGGGTTTCTCCTTGTTAAGAAGGGGATGCCTTCATGCAAGGAACCTGGTGGACATCTTTTATCCTTCACGATTGGGCTATCTGTCCTGATAACTAAACAAGTGACATCTCCTGGTCCCATGTTAGGATCTAATTTCAGTGTTAAAATACTGAGTCAACCCAGCCCAGTCCTCAGAGTACAAATGTCTGGTGACTGGGTCCTTCCTTTTCTGCACATGTATGTATGTGTGCACATGTGTGTATGCATGCTCATATGGATGTATGCATGCAGGTGTGTGTGTGTGCTTGTGTGAGGAGGCCAGAGGTTGACATTATTTATTATTGAGGCATTCCTGTCACTGAACCCAGAGCTCACCAATTTCTCTATACGAACTTGTCCAACAAGCCTGAGAGCTCTCCTCTCTCTGCCCCTTGAGTACAGGGATTAAGGGCATGTGCCATCATACTTACAAGAGTCCTGGGGATTGGAACTCAGGTCCTTATGCATGCATGGCAAGTGCTTTAATCCACTGAGACATCTCCTTAGCCCCAGGGATCTGCATTTTTGATGAAGTTCTTGTGAACATCAGAGTTAGAAAACAACTTTCCAAACAAAGATCGTGGCGCCTTAGCGTCTCCCACTTATTTCTTTCCATTCTGACTGCATCAGATGGACATGTCTCGCCCTCTCTGCGTCCTGGCCTGCACTGCCCTGTTAGCCTGACACACACCTCTGCACAGTGCGCTGCTGCTGCTGCTCCGAGAGAGCCTCAGCGAATGGGCCATGTCCAAGTCAGCTGGGGATTTTCCTCAGATCTTTCCAAAAGCATGACTCGCAATCTGGATCCTGGCCACAGTGGAGTAAGGGCCCCTTGGTGCATGCAACCAAATACAATGTCAAGGGCTGAGTTCTGCTCCCAGCAACTGTTGGGGTGAGTAGGGACAACATAGACAAAGCAATTGGGGCCTTGAACCCACTGTGGACTTTTCAACTGCCTTGGAGAGACATAACGAGAGAAGGCCCATGACATAGGAGGCCTGGTTTGATGGCAGCCTGAGATAGCCAGTCCTTTATTCCATTGTCGCTTGGTCAGGACCCTGACTTCCTCCTAGCCCACACTCTTCCCTCTGAGCTGCAAGTACCTTCCTGCTTAGAACTTGGATGAGAATGGTCTAGTGGCTCCTCAGCTCATGAGCCTTAAAGCCACTCCTCAGCCCGTCATGAGCCTTCTCCTCTTCCCACCGCTTTATTTCACTTCTGTCCTCATGTGTCTGCCTTTCTCGTTTGTCCTTCCTGCTACCATGGGTTGAAAGCCAGCCTGTGTTCCAGCTTCATGTGGTCACAGTAAGTGGGTCCTAACGTGCCTATGGCAGATGGGGAGGAGAGAGTAGGAGAGCATGCTCTCCCCTGGGGTACAGGATGCTGAAAGCACTGACCTCCATGTCCCTAAAAGGAAGAGGGGTGCACACTCCACAGTATGCACCTCATACAGAACAGTTGGTCTGCATAGCCTGTGTATGCTTGAGTTTGCCCTTGGAACATGGTAGAGTTCAGCTCAATGAAAGTGCCCCATGGCTTGAAGCCTGTATCCAGCACTGGGGAGCTGGGGAGCAACTGGGCCCTTCTTTGAGAATAATAGCAGGAGATGCTTTTGCTTGTATTTAGCCAACAGGATTTGATTAAATAATTCACACCTCTTCGATTTTCTTCCCAAGCCTTAGTGACTAGTAGTTGTTGTTCCGATGTTGCTGCAACAACACCCCACGAGGGATGGATGGGTTACAAGGAAGAACAAGTTTATTATTGACATCTTCAAAATCGATGGTGAGCAAAGCCTGGCCAGGAGGGACAAAGAAGAGACTAGGTCAGGTGGTGAGGATCGGTGTATATTCTCCCTCCTGCTTTGAGCCGCTGGACAGGTCTGGACCCTCTCAGATCACTCTGTTCCCAGAGGCTCTTATGACCTCCATGTCTTAAGTGTGAGAGGGGAAGCCACCAGACGTAGCAGTCTGGGCTGCAGTCCTCAGGGCTGCCCTGGCTTGAGGATGTGCTGGCATCTGTCAGTCTAGTCTACACAGAGAGTGTGTACTTTCTGAGCTCAGAGGAAAGAAAGCCAGCTTGTTCTCCTCAGTGGCTTGAGGGGCCCATCCTCCAGAGGACCACCTCAGAAATCCCAGTGGATGGCAGCCCTTATTTTTAGTACTTGTCTCCTCTGTGGTCAGCTGGAGTGCATGTGTGTGTGTGGGGGGGGAACAGGGGGGTTCTTTTAGGTATAGCAAGAAGCCAGGTCTCAGGGACAGGGCATTAGGGCAGCCTCTTATCCTATAGCTTGGATCCTTCTGGGGACAACGACAAGGGAGATAGAAAGGCAAAAGTGCCTGGACCCTCCTCGAAGCCAGGGCCAGATGGTGGAGACTCAGACTCAGAGCATCTCATACCACATCATTTCCAGCTTAGAGCAGCCCCTGGGTGCCTGGGCGCCATGGAACACTGTGGCTACTTGCCTTGGGGCTGGCTGAAGGTGGAGGACACTGGGAGCAGAGCTGTGCCTATGCAGAGATCAGTGAATGGTTCCCAGGGTGTATAGGTGGAAGGTTCATGGTTTTACTGACATCTCTGTGTGAGCTCTGGGGTGACGTAATGTACCCTGGCTGGTGCATGGTGAGTGAGTGAGTGAGTGAGTGTGTGTGTGTGTGTGTGTGTGTGTGTGTTCACATGCGTGTGTGCCCTGATTGGGATGTTCCTATTTTGTGGTGGTCTAATCACTTGTTTTGGGCCACAGGCTTCTGCAGCGGGCTTATTTTTAGTGGTTGTCACTTCTGGCCCAAGGGCTGATTCTTGGGTATGGGAGGAACATTTGTATTGCTTGAAATGTTTGTGGCTTTAAAATCAAATATTTATTTTAGGGTATTTCTGCCTTTTATGTGTCTATTCTACTGTGTGTGCATGGAAACACACATATGCACGCATGCATGCACACATGTAAGTGATGTAAGAGAAAAATAGCAGAATATGGGTCTCATGGTTAAATGAGCCTGGCTTTACCAGGTACCATGTATTACAGATCAATGCTTCTGTTTCTCCATCTTTTCATGAGGCACAATCCTGCCCATCTGAATGGCTAGAAATACTGCGTGTGTGAAGCGCCTAGCATCACATTGGAGGCTGATCTCACTCACTAGCTGTGACTTGTGTTTTCACGTGTCTACACACACAGAGCTTCCAGGCCCTGAGAGCATGCCTGATTGACTTCTAGTTGGCATGTGTCTCTGGTGACCCCTGTTATCTGGCTCTGTGTGACTGCTGGGATCTGGCTAAAGTTACTGCAGCATTTTGGAGGGGCTTTTTTCCTGCCACCTACAGCCAGGATTGGAGAGAGAGGGTAGGAGATAAAAGTGTGTGCCTGTGGGGTGGGGGACTGGAGTCTGGGCTGGTGACTGTTTAGTGTGTGAAATCATTGAGTGGCTGGGCTGGGGGTGGGCAGTCTTTGCTCCTGAGTCAGCCCTCTGGCCCTGAGCCACTTAGCACTCACTTTTTCCTTTCAGAGAAAGTGTTGTTCCCAGGGTCCCCAGAGCTGTCTGTACTCAGAAAGGATACCCCTCCCTGATGAAGCCCTTGATCCCTAGCTTGGCCCCATGCTCTAACACTCCACCTGCACCCCCATTTCCCCTTTGTCATGGGGTCTGCTTGCTATGCTGAAGTCCACCCTGCTCTGTCCCTTCAGGGGTCTGAGTTGGCTGAGAGCAGTGGGGATCTGGAAGCTCATATTTATGGGCCTGCTGAGATCCTGCCTGACTTCCTTTTCCTTCCCTGGAGGCCTGAGTGGTCTGGGATGAGCCTGTTAGTGGTAGGGCAGGGCTCTGTGAGGATGGGGCATTGCTGGAGGAGAAGTTGGGAGACCTTTGGAAGTATGGCACAAAACAAGACACTTGACACTGTCCAGGAATTCTAAAAAGTTCTTTGAGTTAAGCTAAACTTGGCTGTGGAGATGTAAGGGGTAGTTTATTTTAGAAACCCCCAGCTTTGCCTTCAGCCTCCTTTGCCGAGACCCCTTCACTTGAGTGGATCCCACCACCACCCTCCAGGTCTCTCTTTAGTTTCTCTGCATGAAGGCCTCTTCAGGGGAGGCCTGGCTCTCTGTTCTTATATCTCCCCATACATTTGAGACAAAACCACCTAACCCAGAGCAGGACTCCTAGGAATTGCAGTAGAGGAAGCATGCGGAAATGGGTCCTGAAGGGACTGAGTAGGCACAGGATGTCACTCTTGAGGATTTAATGATGCTTGTAGCAACATGGCCACAGCTCCCAGTCACTGAAGATTTAGTATCCTGGGCAGTGGTCTCAGCGTGACATAAGTCAGCTCATTTTTAACTTGTAGCATTGTGTGTTTGGTAAACACTGGCTAACATGATTCAACCTTGTTTTGTTATCGACCCATTTTACAGAGGAAGGCACAGAGCCCCAGGGAATAATTCAGGTCTCTGTGGTGAGGAAGTTAATAACATGCCACAGCCGGTCCTGGGTCAGTTGGCTCAACCCTGGGCTATGCTATGTGGCCCTGAAGCTGGGTGATGGTGAGGGGTCTGCCAGAAGCCTGAATGGGCAAGCCTATGTCTGTCCCCTTTGGTAGGAATGTTTGGGGTGCAGGGAGTAGACTCCCTTAGCGCTTTTGCAGGTGTCCCTGCCCCCACTGATGTCTTCTGTCTGCTGTCTCCCTTGATGTTCTTGCAGAGGTGGTGGGACACACTCAAGGGCCGCTGGATGGGAGCTTATATGCCAAAGTGAAGAAGAAGGATTCCTTGAACGGCAGCTCGGGTCCTGTCACAGCCACGCGTCCTGCTCTGTCTGCCACCCCTAACCACGTGGAGCACACACTTTCTGTGAGCAGTGACTCGGGTAACTCCACAGCGTCCACGAAGACAGACAAGACCGATGAGCCTGTCTCTGGGGCTCCTGCTGCCCCTACTGCCCTGAGTCCCCAGGAGAAGAAGGAGCTCGATCGCCTGCTCAGCGGCTTTGGTGTCGAGAAAGAGAAGCAAAGTGCCATGTACCGTGCACAGCACCTCAGGTCCCACCCGCTGGGGGGCCCAGCTGTACCCTCCTCTGGTCGCCATGTTGTCCCAGCCCAGGTCCACGTCAATGGTGGTGGGGCTCTGGTGTCTGAACGGGAGACGGACATCCTGGATGATGAGCTGCCCATTCAGGATGGACAGAGCGCGGGCAGCGTGGGTACACTGTCTTCCCTAGATGGGGTCACCAACACCAGCGAAGGGGGTTACCCGGAAGCGCTATCCCCACTAACCAATGGTCTGGACAAGTCCTACTCCACAGAACCTTTGGTGAATGGTGGGGACTACCCTTATGAGTCTGCTGGCCGCTCTGCCCATGCTGGCCACGTGGCCCCCATGCGACCTTCCTACTCTGCTCAGGAGAGTTTAGCTGGCTATCAGCGAGAGGGCCCCAAACCAGCCTGGCCACAGTCAGTCACCACCTCCCACTATGGCCACGACCCCAGTGGTCTGTTCCGCTCCCAGTCTTTTCCGGATGCTGAACCCCAGTTGCCCGCAGCTCCAGCCCGTGGGGGCAGCAGCCGGGAGGCCGTGCAGAGGGGCTTAAATTCATGGCAGCAGCAGCAGCAACAGCAGCAACCTCGCCCACCTCCTCGCCAGCAGGAAAGAAGCCCTCTGGAGAGTCTCCCCAGCAGCAGACCCAGTCCCCAGCCCCCAGCTGGGCCTCACAGTCCAGCTCTCCCTGAGTTTCCAAGGGCAGCCTCCCAGCAGGAGATTGAACGATCCATCGAAGCTCTTAACATGCTGATGTTGGACCTGGAACCAGCCTCGGCTGCTGCCCCCCTACATAAGTCCCAGAGCGTCCCTGGGGCCTGGCCAGGGGCTTCCCCACTGTCCTCCCAGCCCCTCTCAGGCTCTTCCCGCCAGTCCCACCCACTGACTCAGTCAAGATCAGGCTATATCCCCAGTGGGCATTCCCTGGGAACCCCTGAGCTGGTCTCTCCTGGCAGGTCTTATTCACCTTATGATTACCAGCTACATTCCTCTGGGTCCAACCAGGGTCCAGCTGGGTCCAACCAGAGTTTCCATCCAAAGAGCCCATCCTCTTCCTCCTTGCCTACCTTCTTTCCCACCTCCCATGGTCCTTCAGAGCCTCAGCAGCCCCCAGCCTCTCTCCCTGGCCTCGTGGCTCAGCCCCAGCCTCAGCTCCCGCCAAAAGAAGCAACTTCAGAACCCTCCCGAACTCCAGAGGAGGAGCCACTGAATCTGGAAGGGCTGGTGGCCCACAGGGTAGCAGGTAAGACCCTTGGGGACAATAAGAACTGTGCATCCCCTTCCTACCCCCTCCCACGTCCTTCTTTGGTCTCAGAGGCCCTGATAGGGGAGAGGAAGAGGTAGGCATGTAGAGTTTAGGAGCCCCTGCAGCTCTGGCCTGCGGAAGTCTTGGGAGATGCACACAGCATTCCCTTTTCATTTAGAAGCTGTTAGGCACCAAGCCAAGCTCTGAGACTTAGAGATCATCGTCAGCCTGTGCCTGCCTTCAGGGAGTTTGCAGTCTAGTTAGGGTACAGATACATAGCTAAGTCCGAGTGCAAACTACCATGACAGAAGTGGGTCCAAGTTCCCAAGCAAAGCCTACTGCCTTAGACTGTCAAGAAAGCTTCCAGTAGGCAATAACATTGAGGCTTGACCTTTTAAGCAGAGAGGAAACTCTGTGACTGCACCATGTTCACTGTCATCAGACCTCAGGGCCTTAAGGCAAGCATGGAGTAGGTTGGAGAGAGGCCTTTGGATTTGGTTTCCTTCTTAGCCCTTTCCATAAACCAGAAGGAAGACTGCAGGGGTGTCTTGAACCACTGGGGCTCTATTTGATTCTCACTGTGGAACATCAGACAGGCAGAGTCTTCAGGGACTTTGTTCTGGGGGAAGCCACGGTCTCCCTTCTTGTTTAGCTGTCCTGTTAGTCCCTGCTAGGACTAGCTCTGTGTGAGAAACAAAGCGCTCTTCCACCCCACAGAGAAACACACACACACACACACACACACACACACACACACACACACACACTTGCTCCTGCAGAAGAAAGTGAGTGGGGGTGGGGTGAGCAGAAACACCTGCTGGGAGAACAAGCTGAGAAAGAGGCAATGTCTAGAGCTATATGGATAGGGAAAATCATGGCATAGGCCCTTCTTGACAGTCACCATCCATCTGAGACTGTTCCATTGGCAGCCAAAGTGGATGGAGAAGCCTGTGTGTTGGTTTGGTTTTGGGGTGAAGCTCAGGGAGAGTTGGGGTAAAGTGGATCTTGTCCCCAGCCTCCCGCTGACAGGATAGGGAAGCTTGGGAAGAAGAGGCCAGGCAACTGGCTATGCCCTCCACCCTTTTTCCTAAATTTAGGGGCAGCTGAGTCACCATGCCAGCTGCAGGGCAGGAGGGAGACACCCTTCCTGGAATGGATGTAGGTTTGGGGAAGCAGCCAGAGGCCTGCTGGCTTTCTTGGGTTGAACCCAGGGCTGAGTGTTCCTACATTTCAGAGCAGGGGACCCCCAGTTTCTCTCTTTGCAGCTTGCAGTGGGCCATAGCGGAAGTATTTGCACCATGGAAGGTGGCAGTTGGGGCCTCACCTCTCTGGAGAACTGGTCTTATAGCCCAGCATTGCTCTACTGGAGACTTAAGGCCCAGGATGCATAGCTTTGTGACCTCAGGGGTGAAATGCTCTGTGGATGGTCCAGGTGGGGCTCTCGCTTCTGCTTTCTCCCTCCCACATCTGGGTGCCTGACTTAAGGTAGTCCCCTGCCTCCTCTGTCAGCAGAAGCCTGTCTACTCTTGGTTTCATCAAGGGTAGAAGATTGAGGCCACCTAAATTCCCTGGGTATGTAATTCCCTTCCCAGTGTTCCAGAGATAAGTAGGATGCTGAGGAACAATAATACCCTAATTTAATGATGAGAAGAATTCAGGGAACTTCTAAGAGAGGGTGCAGGCTGAATTCCTTTCCCTTCAGGAACTCTGCCTCAGAGCCTGCTAAAGAGTAAGCCCTGTGTTAGTGGGCCTGGGAAGATGACCATCTTGTAGTGGGTTTCCCCTCTGCCTTTCTCTCTTCCAAGTTTCCAAGGGCTTCATTGCCAACTTCAGTATTCTGTAGCCTCTTAGGCGTTGGCTGCCATGAAGTCACAGGGAGGAAGGATGTTGTTGGCACCCTGTGCCCATGTCCTAATCCTGTTACCATCCTCCCCCAACTGTGAGGGCCTTAGCCTGAAGGGATGAGTGGCACTGAGGGAGCAGTTGTGTCTGGTCCCCAGGGTTATGCAGTTGCCTCTTTGGTTGATATTCTGTCATGAACAAAATTCCTGTATCACACTAGTCCTTTGGTGGCTCTTCATTTCTTGGAGATGAAGGCACACAGGAAAGATCAATGTGTAGAACATTTTGGGAGCCAGGAAGAACAGACTTTTAACACCTCCTCTCTGCTCGTTCGATATTTTTCTGCAAGAAGCTTGGACATGAGCATCTGTATGAATTACTTGGGAAGCTTAGCTCCCAGGAAAGCCTCCTCATTCATGACTGTGAACTTGACATGGCTTTTCCTAAGTTTTGCCCCTCATGTCTTCTCCAGTTCTACCTAGGCTGGCTTGTATGCCTAATACTGTGTCTCTGGAGCATTCTACTTAAATAATCCACTCCTCATGTCTTATTTCAGCTTAAATCTCAGAGAATGTAGTAGCAGTTTTCTTAACAAGAACAATAACCAAGCAGGTAGTAGAAACCTGTAATGCACACGGTACTTAGAGGTGGAACAGTCAAGAACTCTAGTATCACTACTGTCTTCTAACACCACATTAGACATCCCAGCCAATGCAGCAAGATGAGAAAGAAACAAGAGTCAAGAGTTGAGGTCTGCCCAACTGAGGTCCCTGAGTCTGTGATTGGATTGATATTGGATGTCTCTAGAAGTGGAGATGTCAAGGTGGATGCACATTTTATCTGTAAGGAACCTAGAGTTTATGAGAGAGGAAAGAACTGGAACTTTAGGAGGTATGGAGAAGGATCCATGGAGAGAAGTGGAGAGATCTTCCAGGGGTGGCTAGTAGAATGCGGGACATATTTTGACAGTAAGTGAGGTCTCTGACAGTGTATTCTCACAGTGGCAACAGGAAAGCATAGGCCACATTTACATAACAGTGAGTGGTTAGACAGCATTGTAGGCTGTGAGAGAGACTCAGGAAGGGAAGCCAGAGTCCTATCTCAGGATGGTCTTAAATTCCAGACCCTGGAGTTTGGGCATTGTTGCGGTCATCTTTCTAGTAGCTGCGCAGAAAGAACCCAAACAAAAGCGGTTTGTGGAGGAATAGGTTTATTTGGCTTACAGACTCGAGGGGAGACTCCATCCTGGCAGGGAAAACAATGGCATGAGCAGAGGGGTGGACATCACCTCCACCACAGCACTGGAAATAGCTGCAGGAAGGTGTGCCAAATACTGGCAAGGGGAAGCTGGCTTATAACCCCAAAAGCCTGCCCCCAACAACACAGCTCTTGCGAGGTTGTAATTCCCGAACTGCCATCAGCTGAGGATCGATTACCCAGAACACATTCATTTGTTTGTGGAGGATACCTGGATCAAACCATGACAGGCATGGAGCAGCGACATGTGAAGTCGTAGGTGGCTTAGTCAGGAGAATAGCAGAGTAACAGTCACAGCTGTAGTTCAGGACACGAATCTGGTGGGTCTGGGAAAGAAGGCAGCAAGATGGGAAGATGCTAGAAGCTTCTCAGAGAGCTTTGGTGATGGAGCCCTTGATTATGGTGGCTACCTTGGGCATGGGTAAGATGTCATGATGGCTTGGATACTGAGGGAACAGAACCATAGTGCTCACAAGTGGACTGGCAGTGGCCGGGGAGGGGAAGGGAGACAGTGAGGGTGATCTGAGGTACCACGAATAGGACAGAGGGCACTGCATTAACACGCAGGGCGACGAGGGAGGGCTAATGTGGTCGAAGCTGGAGCTGCAGAGTTCAGTCAACATTGAATCAGAGGTGATGGATGCCCTCCGGGTGTGGGTATGTGAGAAAATGTGTAGATTCTGGAATCTTTTCCAAGGGTAGAGGTCAGTGCTGTGGGCAAGAATGAGAGCTCTGTGTCAGAGGCATGGAGAGAGACAACTTAGGGAAGATGTCTGTGAGGAAAGCGGAGGCATAGAGAGATCCGGGAACGAGTGCTCAGGGTGGTGACATGAAGCCTAGCCCAGAGTGTCATCCAAAGTCAAGAGGGTAAGGATCTCAAGGAGAAGAGGTGAGGGTAGTCACATGACTCTGGGAGACCGTGGTCGGGGAGAAACTCATCAGACTGGCCAGCTAGGTGGCCTGGGGCTTTTCAAAGGCATCTTTTCAGTTGAGTGCTAGTGACAGAAACCAGACCATGAGGGGTTGGGGAGAGAGTGGAGACAGCTCTCCAGTTACTCTGTGGAGTGGCTTTATGATAAAAGAGGACAGAATGGTCGTTAAGGGGTGGCAGGCAAGATACTGACAACTGTTTGTAATGATAAGAGTTGTGAGAGTGTTTTTAGATAGAGGATTGGGTGGGGAGTTGGCAAGAGAGGAAGAAGGAAAAGGAAAAGATAGAAGAGATAGAAAGTGAAGACTAGGGCTGAGGAGATGGCATAGTGGATAGAGTTTTTACCACTCAAGTTGGGGTACTCAAGTTCGATTCCCAGACCCCCCAAAGGTGGAAGCCATGGCGGGTTTCTGTAATCTCAACACTGATACTGATGGCAAGATGGCAGGTGGAGACAGGAGAATTTCTCAGAAGCTCTTGGCAAGCTCAGCAAAGAATAGCAGAGCAAGAATCCAGAGTGAGAAACCCTACCATCAAATGAGATGGACAGACAGGGTGAGGATCAACCTGAAAGTTTCCTGTGACCTCCACACTGTGCCATGGAATACACACCTCTCCACACATATCTGAACATGCATACACATATGTGAATATGCACATACATAAACACATAAATAAGTAATAAAAAAGAGCAATATATAGAAGGAAATCTCTAAGGAGGTTAGAGGATAGGGCTGCACATCCTTCAGGCTCAACCAAGAGCTGAGCTACTGACCCATGAAATTTGAAAGGCTGGATGAAGATGGGTGGGAGGCTGGAGCCAGACTTTAGGAACTTGAATGGACAATATGTTTATTACAGTTGATTCTCCATACAGGGCTGGGTTTAAGGCCTGCCCAGTCAGTCATTCAACATAAACTTTAATCAAGGCACTAGAGTCCAGGATCTGAGAAAATGGCAGCAAACAACAGGTCAAAACTTGTACCCTCCTGGCAGGGCCAGCCACTACATAAGCAAATAGACGTATTACAGGTGGTAGAAAGGGGCACAGAGATAAAACAGTGAGACACGCTGGTGAGGCGAGCAGGGTAGGTGGGTGCTTGAACTTTATGGGATAGCCAGGGACGACTTTGCTGGCTAGTGAGGGAGGGCATGTACCACCTGGAGAAGGGTCTGCAGGAGTGTGCGTGGTGAGACACACAGTGATCTATACGAGATCCCAGAGGTCATGGAATGAAGCCAGCTGTGTGTTGTGAGAAGCCTTGGAAAGGATTTGGTCCAAAGAGTGACGTCATCTGGCTTGTTCTTTAAGGATCCATGTGGCTAGGATGAAAGTGGGGAGGCACATTCGGAGGTTGCTGCTGTTGATCTGGGTGGAAGTGACATATTTTTAGATGGAAGTGTGGAGATGGGGGAGGATGTAGTCATATTTTGAAGGTATGGGAGAAATGTGGTTTGTATTGTCCACTAGGCCTCTGAGATGGTCTGATGGTAAGAGCCAAGAGATTGAGGGAAGAGGTTGGAGCTTGGGTAGGTGGAAGCAGTCAGCAGGTACAGGCTGGCTAGAGCATGTACGGGGAGTGTCGGCCCCCGGTTGCAGCCCCTTGGTGTGCAGGCTGCTTAGGAGTTATTAGCAAGATGGCAGGACAAGCCAGGCATGGTGGTGCATGCCTTTAATCCCAGCCCTTGCCCTCTAACAGCTCATCCCAAATATCTCCCCGTCTTGTTCAGGAACAACTCAATTCTTTAATTGTTCAGACCAAGAACTTGCCCACTTCTTGGTCTTTTATTCTTTCATTTCATGTCTGGTTGGTCTGAACATCACGCTGGCTGCACCTCCAAAATATGCCATCCTCCTCCCATCTCCACACTTCCGCCCAGAGAAATAGAGGTAGGAGGACTGTCATGAGTTCAAGGCCACCCTGAGACTACATAGTGAGTTTCAGGTCAGCCTGGGCTAGAGTGAGACCCTACCTGGAAAAAACAAACAAAAAAGATGCTAAGACAATGTAGCAGGCCCTTTAAGAGCATCCTAGAAAGTTTATCCCAAGACCTTGGCTTTGGGCAGGAGCAGAAAGGGTTCCTGGGGAGAGGGTTGCTCAGGTTTGTGTGAGCGAAGAATGAGGGGTTTAGGGAGGGCAGAGAGTGTGATCCTGGGGTTCAGAATGCTAGGTCTTCTTGGGCTCAGAGGAGGTGGGTGACTAGGAGAGAAAGAAGACCCTGGGGTAGACCAAGCTGACTGAGCAGCCACAGTGAGGTGTGGGGTGAGAATAAAGGGACCGATGTCTGCTGGTAACAGGCTGCCTGCCACCTTCTCCCTCCACACTGGGGTTAGAAAGAAAGGCCACTGTCCCTGCTGGCCAGCAGGATAGCTGCCTGCCCTTCAGATGAACAAAGCCCTAGTCTGCCTTCTCTTGTCTCCTTCCCTTCCCACCTCCCTCCAATGTGTGGCCAGATCCTGGGGCAAGAACACGGATTAACTCTGATTTTCTCTTTGTTTTTGTTTTGTTGTGTGTTGTTTAATGCTATGTCCTGCACCTTCCATGTGTCCTGTGTTTATTTGTTCCCTTGTGCCTTTGGTGGGGTGCTTTCAATGCCTGGTGCCTCCCGTCTCTGCCGGCTCCCCTTGGGTGTGGGTGGGCAGCATACAATGCCAGACTACAGAGTCTGGGGCGGATTGGCAGCTTCCAGCCCTCTCCTCTCCACCGGCTCCGATCTGCCTCCCTCTCTAGTGGGTTTCTCCCCTTCCCCTTCTCTCTGTGACTCTGGGCTATTGCTTGAATACCCAGATTTTCTCTTCTCCTCCTTCCAATCTGCCTTCTTCCTTCTCTCTGTTTCCTCCTGCCCTCTCCCTCCCTCTTCTTTCCCTCTTTCTCATTTTCCTTTATTTCCTTGTTTCTCCTCTTCTCTCACCTCCCTCCTCCTCTGGCCTTCTTTCCTTCCCCTCTGCATGAGTTGTGCCCCTGTTCTGCATGGCTGCCAGCCTGATGCTTGTAGCTTGGCCTGGCCTGCAGAGCTAAGGATGTGCTGTAACTCGATGAACTTTCAGGCTCCCCGATGGAGATGGGAGCCTTTGCAGTAAGGTGCTCAGTGAGGTTCCCACCTTGGCCCGGCACTCAGCTCTCCCAGGTGGATCATCTGGGCTACAGAGGCCATGTCTCAGAAAGAGCTAGGCCTTGCATTCCCTGGGAGCACAAGGTGTAAGACATAGAGTGGTGGCTCAGTGCCTGCTGCTCTGTCTATCCTTGAGCATGGCGCACCCTGTGGACACAGTACCCCTCTCACCTCCTCTGATGGTAGGACCCTTGGCTAAGAGTCCTGGGTTGTGGTTTTGCACTGCTTATGTCCATATGTGACCTTGGACTAGTCTCTTGATGGTCAAGTTCCCTTTCCTTCCCAATCTGGAAGCCCTATGTAGCTTGGTGGTGTAGCATGCCGCAGATGTATGATCCCCTCGTTAGGGTCCCGTTAGTTTATTTGAGGAGGATGTCCTGATGTCCGTAGTGTCTGTCCCCAACCTCTTGGACATTGCAGGGCACTTGTCCTTTGCCTGCTTCTCAGCTGTTGGGAAAGAGGCATTGTACCCAGGCTTGCCTGACACCATGGTCTTGAGCAGTTCTCGGAAGAGGCTGAGGGGTGATGGGAACATGTGACCCCAGATGGCAGTGCTAGTTTCCTGTGAACTCTCTTGACTCCTGTCCATGAGACACTGGGAGATGGCTCTTGCAGATGGCTCTCCCTCCCCTCTCCTTCCCCTCTGCCCTTTTCTTGGCCCTGTGGTGGGGGGCGGGTCTGGAGTTTTGGAAGATTTGGGATTGTAGGCTTGGCCTGAGGGGAGCTGGCATGGCTTGCCCTGGGGCTGCTAGTGTGATCGCATGTGGCTTTCTGGTGCCCTGGCCCAGCAGGTGGCCTCCGTCCTGGATTCCCTTCCTTCTGGAGCCGCGGGCATGCAGCCGGACACCCAGCCCACCACCTGGAGCTGAGGAACCCAGTCTTTTGGAAATGGGGAAGCTTGGAGAAAAGCTGGGTCTGTGAGGGTGGGGGAAGCCAGTCTAGAGGGTGTGGGCGAGGCTTGTAAGGATGCCTGTGTTGATACCAGGGTGTTTGTCCACGTGACTCAAGTAGGGTGGTAGCACTTTGTTAAAGCCCAAAGGGTGTGTTTGTGTATGTGTGTGCGTGCACTTACCTGTGGTGCACGTATGTGTGTTGGTGAAGGGTATTAACTGAGTTGGCTCTGGATTACTTTAGGGAGCTGTTCCCCTGGGCACAGTGCCATCTTGGTAAGAGTGACAGCCAGAATGCTGACTGAGCTGCTCCGAGGTCTGGACCTTGTGTGGCAGCCCTTAGGTGGAGGCGATTGCCTGCACTCAGTGAGGTGCATCGGCCAGTACATGTCTGACTGTGGGTGCTATGAGCCTCAAGGCCACTTTCTTGCCATCAGGACACCTCACTTATGAAGACTCAGCAGCCTGGCTTTTTTTTTTCCTCTGCTTTCTCTGGCCCTCCCATCTTTTACAGGCTAGGTCAGGGTCTACTATCTTACTAAGAATTCATTGCAGTGCCCTGATCCCTTTCTGGCCAGAGCAGGACTCTTGTACACCTGAATGCTTGCATATGTACACACGTGTGTGCATGAGTGTGCCTTGTGTGCTTTTGGGAGACAGAGGCCCAAAGAGAGAGAGAGAGAGAGAGAGAGAGAGAGAGAGAGAGAGAGAGAGAGAGAGAGAGAATGGGCTGGGAGACTGAGGAAGACCCAGGCAGAGGCTGGGGCAGGGATCAGGCCCATTTTGATGTCCTGTCTCTCTGT
Source organism: Zapus hudsonius (assembly GCA_004024765.1). Lineage (NCBI taxonomy): Eukaryota > Metazoa > Chordata > Mammalia > Rodentia > Dipodidae > Zapus > Zapus hudsonius. The sequence continues at coordinate 44,106 of PVHP010004800.1, read as the reverse complement.
GTGAGACGTGAGAGGGTGTGCTCTCTCTCTGACCCTGTAAGCATATGTCCAGACGTCCCAGCTTAGCTGAGGAACAATGGAGCTCTCTTCTCTCCCCTCTGTCATGCCTGGCTCCCTTCCTATAGCGAGAGAGAGAGAGAGGGAGAGAGAGAGAGAGAGAGAGAGAGAGAGAGAGAGAGAGAGAGAGAGAGAGAGAGAGAGAGAGAGAGAGAGATCATGGCTCTCCAGGCACTCTGGGGTAGCTTTGGGCTTGCCAAGGGGGGACAACAGTGAGACACTGTGTTTCAAGAATGTGAGTGCCCTTGACTGGGCACTGGTGCCATGAGGCACTCTGGGGAGGGCAGCTTGCCCTGTGGGAGTGGAATGTGGGGTCTTCCCCTTTCTGCAGAAGGAGTCTATGACCTGTGGCTCTTTGCTCTTTGAAGGTCATTCAGTCGTCTCCCTGTTTCTGAGCAGAGCATTCCTGGTAGTGACAGAGAGGGGAGCTGACAGGGCCTGATTCAACTTGTTCTCAGGTGGTTGAATGGCCTGGGAGAGTCCATAGCCTCCATTCATGGTCTTAACCCCCCACTGCTGGCACCTTCTGGAGCCCTGGGCTGGAGACAGAACCTGGAGACTCAGTGCTTCCTATGGAAACACACCTGTTTTCCAAGGGCCAGCATTGGAAGAATTGGCCACCCCCTGACAAGGCAGGAAGGCTGCAGGCTGGGCACCTCTGGAGCAGAGGACACTAGCTGAATGTGTTCTCTTCACCTCGAGGCCAAACTTAGCTCTGAGCTCCCCCTCTCCCCAAGGCTTTCTTTGTCACGGCATTATTAGAAAATCAATGGCTGTGTCTGTTCCTTGCTAATGTTTCTACCAGGAAGGAACCCAGCAGCGGGGCTAGTCCACACTTCTCAGAGGCCCAGCGGGCCAAGGGCTGGGTGAAAGGAGGAGAATCAGAGCTGAGGCCAGGGCTTCTCTGAGCCCTGGGAGACTGGAGTCATGAAGGAGTCTGGTGAGGAGCCAGCCCCCCAGAGTCACGCCCTCCTGGCAGATGCTCACAGCAGCCCCTGCCTGAGTTTTCTCTTCTGAAAATTCGGGCATTCTGAGATTAGGGCTTGTTTGCTTTAAGCATAACAGTGTGTGTGCAGGAGGATGAGGCCTGTTGTGTTAGTAGGCAGGGTCACATTTTTAATAACCCCAAGTGGGGACCCCAGCACCCCCTGCACCTTGTGAATTTAACATGCTCTGTCTGGGTGTCCCCTGATGGGCTGGCAGAGCCTATCATGGAGCGCATGTATGTGCATCATCAAAGTGACCCTTGAGTGCAGAAGGGTTTTTGCCCCTGGACTTGGCAGCCAGCACCCTACTGCTCAGGGCAAGTAGGAAGTTCTTCCAGGTTAGTGCTGGTCGTGCGACCCTTTGTGGCTGTGCCAGGCTGGGGCTTCTGGGAGCTGCCTGGGGTATTTAGAGCCCACGGTAGATAGTGGAAGGGGACCCAATCTTCATGAAAGTGAGTGTGGCCTGGCTGCCCAGGCACGTTCCAAAGGTGTGTGTGTGTGTGTGTGTGTGTGTGTGTGTGTGTGTGTGTGTGTGTGTGTGTGTGTGTGTGTGTGTTTGTGTTTATACACACATTTATGTGCTTGTACACATCCCCTCCCACCAGTGTCTTGGGAGAGAATCTCAGATGTGTGCTTATGGCCCAAGCCCACCAAACATAGGCCCCTTAGTTAGTTCTCTTGATGGTTAGTTCTCTTGAAGGAAGGGCCGAGGCTCTAAGATAATCAGGTCTAGGATCCCACCCTTAGGGCTGGGCCTTGGCCCCTGGGACCCTGAAAGTCAGTTTTTAGGATTGTGGAAGCCAGCACAATGAGGCAATGGATTCCATGCTTTGGCCAGCTGTGGAAAAGCGAGTGGGAAGGAGGGAGGGCTAGGTTAAGATGGCCACCCGCACAGTGGGGCTAAACATGTCGTGTGGACAGGAAGGTGGAGGACATGGCTCCTCTTTGCTGCCCTTTGCTAGGGTGGGGCCTCGGCCGCAGCCACTGTGGGGTGAGGAGAAAGATGGTCTACTAAGGGGCTTGTATAGGAAACTTAGTGAGAGGTTTCAAAGGTACCCTGGATGAAGGCCAGAGGACCCCCTCCCCCCCCACACACAGAAGGCTAGAAACACCAGAGCACAACTGGCTCATTTCTTTCTTTCTCCTTTGGAGAACCATATGCAAGATGATGCAATTTAGCCCTTTCCAAAAACCCTTCCCCAAGGCTCCATGTTGCTTGTTGGTTGATGCAGTTGCCTTGGAGACCCTCTCTCCCCTCCACCTCCCCTCCCTTGTCTGGGAGCTCTGGTCCTCTGCCTCCAGGGGCCGGAAGGAGCTGACATCTGTTTCTTGTATCAGTCCTCTGTGCTCATGGTCCAACCCTGTGTGGAGTAGAGATTCATCTTCAAGGCAGAGCCCAGTAAAAGCAGATCTCCCACCCTGCAGAGAAACCTAGGGTGTGAACTGAATTGGGCCCAGGAAGGCTGGGTGAGGTGCTGAGGGGAGAGGCCCACTGTGCCTTGGCTCCCACGTTAGAGGAGCCACCTTGGCTGTGGGAATTAGGCAGGATTGCTTATTTCTCAAGTAATTTGCTTTTAACCTTTTATGCCCTGCCCTTCCTACCAGGGGTGCAGGCTCGGGAGAGGCAGCCTGCAGAGCCCCCAGCCCCACTCCGGAAGCGATCAGCCAGCGATGGACAGTATGATCAACAGTCTCCAGAAGCCACCTCTCCCCGTAGCCCTGGGGTCCGCTCCCCAGTCCAGTGTGTCTCCCCTGAGCTGGCTCTTACCATTGCCCTCAATCCTGGAGGACGGCCTAAAGAGGTGAGTCCTTGAACTGTACCCTGGAGACTGCAGCAGGTAGCTGAGTTCACTTCACTTCTTCAGGAACCTGACAGTCAACTTGGCATTGACCTGTTAGTAAATGCAGTGTTTTCTCTTTCTCTGCATCCTTACCGGAAGTCTCTTCTCTGGAGTGTAGAACCTGCCACTCCTTTCCTTCCTTCAGTAGCTTGTATTTTCTGATTCTTGCTTGAACACTTAGACTGTATGTTCCCATACTGATTCCTAATGAAAGTCTTTTAGAAAGGTGATCACCATCCTGGGATGACATAGGTGATTCCAGCCTTTAAAACCCAACTCACAGGTGTGGTGGTGCATGCCTTTAATGCCAGCACTTGGGATGCTGAGGTAGGAGGATTGCTATCAGTTCAAGGCCAGCCTGGGACTCCAAAGTGAGATCCAGGTCAGCCTGGGCTAGAGTGAGATCCTGCCTTGAAGAAAAATTCAAACCATGTCAGACAGAATGGTAAAAATGTTTTTGAGTCCTTGTAGAAATAAGGGTTTCTTGGGAGGTTTAATTTTCATGCCAAAATCTTTCCATTTCTGAGATGATTCAGGAGTTGGAGGCAGTGGGTCTGGAACTGCAGTTTGCAAAAGAACCACTAGGGAGTTGGTCCAAATTCTAGATTTCTAAATCCCCTGCAGACACTCCAGCTTAGCAGCTCTGGCATGGGACCCTAGAATATGCCTTTTAAACATCCTGATGCAAGTTGTCCATTGGGCCAGGTTGTGCCAACCTATAACATCTTGGCTGGGGAGTCATTCTGGAGAGCCAAGGCCCTCTTTCCTGTCTTCTTTTTGGGCAGGATCCAGGGCCCTCTCCCCAGCTCCTTCTCTATGGCTCTGTTCTGGAACATTTCCAAGGCATGTGCTCCTGAATTCTGTCTGTGCTTGAGCATGGCCTTGCAGAGAGTCACACCCCACTCTTCCCGCTCTGAGGAGTTGGGTCATGGTGAGTGGTGACATCTGGGCTTACCTGAGACTTAGTGGAGAGTTAAGCACAGGGAGGGAATGTGTGGGCTGCTGAATTTGCTGTGCTAATGCCCAAGGTCATCTGAAGGGGAACCTTTTCCTCAGGGCTCCCCCCACTCCTCCCCTTTGCTCTCCTACAGCCCCATCTGCACAGCTACAAAGAGGCCTTCGAAGAGATGGAAGGGACGTGTCCGAGCAGCCCGCCGCCCAGTGGGGGTAAGAGCTCCTGCTAAGCCCGCTTTCCTCAAGCCCCCTTCAGCCCTGACTCTGCATTGGCTTATGTGATTGTTCCAACGTGGGATTGAGTCCAGGAAAGAGCCAGCAAAAGTGGGCAGACTTTACTGCTTCTCATTCCATGGTTCGTCCCTCCATGCTTCTTTGCTTCCATTGTGCCGCTCACTCTCCAGGGCTGAGCTAGCCGCCCCAGTCTTGGTATCCAGACTGCTTGACCACAGGGCCTGGGAGCTCTCTCTCACTCTGTGGTGCTTTCTTAGTTGTCTGAGTCCTTCCCTCATCCCAGTGTGGCGACTTTCCTTTGCCATTGCTGTTGTGTCTGATCCCCTGTCTTTTCTGTTTCCCGGGCACCTTTTTCACTTCTGGCTCCCTCTGTCACTCCACTGGGGCAGGTAGGTGCCCCATCTCGCCAGCCTTGTCTCCAGGTGACACAGTGTTCTGTAGCCCTCAGTGTACTCACTGGAGAGAAAGGTTCCCAAAGAAGACCTGAATGAGCACCAGAGAAGACCTGAATGAGCTCTAGGGTGTGTGTGTATGAGTGTGTGTGTGTGTGTGTGTGTGTGTGTGTGTGTGTGTGTGTGTTCCTTTCGGTATTTCCCTGAGGTCACTGTGGGGAACACAGTGATGGAGCATGCAGGCAGTGAAGGACTCAGGGTCCCTTAGAGAGGCCAGATGATGTGGCAGAGAAAGTAGAGACTGGTGATACCCAAGGTATAGGTGGGCTGACCCTGGCCCTGTCCTTAGTGTTCATTTAGCCCCTGGGGAGGGGGAGGCAGGTGGGGAAGGGCAACAAAGCTGACTGTGCATCCCCTAGGAATGGCTGCCCCACACGGGGCAGAACGTGGCCTTGTGCCAGAGGAACTTGTGTGGGCTGCTCTCTTAGGCATGCAAGAGGCTGACGTTGTGACTGACTACAGTGGCCCTGGAAGCTGCGGACTAGGATTCATACACCTCTGTATGAATTTCAAATTAGCTTCATGGCAGAAAGGGAGTGGAATAATTTGTAATGATTTTTACTAAATCTGAAAACTTACTTGAATAGGGAAATCAATGGGACAATATCAATATTTTATTGAGATATTCAAAATGTCAAAGGATACTAGGGACATTAATTTTAGTAAAATGTTTTATTTAACACCAGTTGAGATATCAATATTAAAATGAACTGCGTATGAAGGCACACACTCATCATCCTAGCACTCAGGAGGCTGAGGCCAGAGGATTGCAAGTTTAAAGCTAAGACCTTTTCTTGAAAAACAAAACAGCAACAAAAAGAGCTATTTTGCATCTTTTTACACATTTTTTGAATTCCATTGTGTTTTGCACCTCTAGCACAGGCTGGTTCAGATTAGCCAGCCACAAGTGTCTGGGAACATGCAGGGCTGATGGCCATCATATTGGACCAGTAGTGTATTAGCTACTTTTCTCATTGCTGCAACAAAATACCCGACAAGAGCAGCTTAAGGAAAGAAGGTTTCTTCTGGCTCTACATTGGAGTGCACCATCCGTCATGCAGGGTGAGCATGGCCATAGGAGCTCAAGGCAGTGGTCTCTTCACTGTCCCATTTAGAAAGCAGAGAGCAACGAAAGTTGGAAAGCTCAGCTCACTCTCCCCTTTTCCTTCTGGGATGCCAGCCCATGGAGCAGCACTGCCCAAGCTAGGTGGGTCTTCCACCTCAGTGAACATAGTCTAGAAAATCCCTCACAGCTATGCCCAGAGATTTGTCTCCTAGGTGATTGTAGATCCAATCCAGTTGGCCATCACGATTAACATCACTGGAAGCCTGCTCAAGGGCCAGCTCAGAAACCTCTGGGACCGCTGATGCTCCTCTTGGGACCTAGGATCTCTCTCTTTTTCTCTCTCTCTCTCTCACTCATCCTATCCTACCTCTACAGTTGCTTCCCTTTGCAATCAAATCCACTCAGCCAAGATGTCCCCCTGTTGGGGTGGAAACCATGCTGGGCTAGAATTGGGTTCTGCCCTTTCCTCTCCTCTCCCCGAGTGCCCTGGAGACTATGATAAGTCAGAGGTCTCATAAATGCCCGGGCCTGGGTAGAGAGGATGGAAGGCGGAGAAATGTAAGGAATTTTTCTCTCAGGAAGCAGAGGGCTGCCTGGCTTCAGTGCCTCCCACTCCTTGTCTCAGCAGAAAGGCCACACCGCCAGGGTCTGGGAGGCTGAAGGCAAGAATGGTGGGGGAGGGGAGACAACCTCTCACCATCCCATCCATCTCTGGTCCTCCCATCTCGTCTCCTTCCCCTTCTCTCCCGGGACCCCTGCCCCTCAGCTGCGTCTGCTAAGCCAACAGATGCTGAAGCCGCTTCATGGTTCTCCCCCTGCTCTCAGAGGCCAGGCTCATTCCTTTATGGTGATGCCATTGAAGGGGGCATTCATGTGTTAAGCATTACTAAGTGCTTGAGAAGTGCTTATGAGCAAGACTCCATGTTAGCAGCATGGGCGTGGAGATGGTGTGGAGAGAGTCCTCAGCTCACCCCACACCTGGGGGCATATGTTTGCTCACACTGGACTCCTTGGGACAGCCTGGGGGTGGCGTGCAGAGGTGGGTCCTCTTCCGTCCCTGAGTTGTTGGCATGCTCCTTGCAATGCATGTGCCTGCTGCTTGCACTGAAAGAGAATGCTTGGTTTTAAAATAATATTTTAGTTATTTATCTTCAAGCAGAGAGAGAGAGAGAGAGAGAGAGAGAGAGAGAGAGAGAGAGAGAGAGAGAGAGAGAGAGAGAGAGAGAGAGAGAGAGAGCCCGGCCCTCTAGCACTGCAAACAATGCATTCTAGGTGCATGCTCCACTTTGTGTATCTGTAATTACATGGGGTTTGGGGAATCAACTCGGGTCGTGAGGTTTTACAGGCAAGCGCCTTAACCACTGAGCCATCTCTCCAGCCCCGAGGAGATGTTTTGTTGCTGTTTCTCTTTGGGGAAACACATAGAAGGATCCAGGAACTGAATTTGGGTCCTGGGTATCTAAGGGTCACAGCCACTATATTGAGGCTGTGGCCTCTGCATGCTCCTGAGATTCCACCTAGGAAACACAGAGCCCATTTCTTTACTTGTCAGAGCTGTGTTGGGAGATGTGGCAGCTGCCACCGAGACATCTCGTGACTGGGCGTAATACCACCCCACAGCTCGGCTCAGAGCCTTGGCTGATGGGAAAAAGCCCAGCAGCCCTTTCTGACCTTGTGTGTTATGTGACACTTGTAACCCAGATGAATGGCTTGGGAGGAACCTGGCTTTGTGCAGGAAGCTCTGCTCTAGACTGGAGAGGGCTGGTCAGAGTCCCAAGGCTTAGGAGTAGTGAAATCCACACTGACCAGGCCTCTCCTGCTACCATTTGCAAGGGGCATGTGGCAGGGTTATCCTAAGTCTCGGGCTGATTAGGTCTCTGACTGTGAGCTCCTCCTCTCTGACCTCTTTAGGGTGTGTCTTTCTCAAAGGCCATCTTTGCTTGTCCTCCTCTGAGTCTATCCATGTGTGTGGCTTACAATAACTGTGTGTGCGCGCGCGTGCGTGTGTATGTGTGTGCATATGTGTGCACACGTGTACACACGTGTGTTGGGAGAGTCTAAGAAGAGAGAAAGAGGGGAAGAGAATATTCTAGAAAAAAGAATAAATAAAAGCAGAGACAGCTGAAAAAGCCTGCATGCGTGTCATAGTTGTAATAATATAAAGAGGTTGTGGGTGAGAAGCCAAGAGCCTAGGTCTCCAGGTTGGGGCCAGGGTTAAGACACGGATATCATTTTCTGACTCTTTCCCTTTGTCCTTCAAGCTGCTGGACTCCAGAGAAGCACAGAGGCAGGGGAGCCAGGCAGCAGGGCTTCAGGGCTGGTTTCCAGCAGTCCAGCCTCGCCTGTGCATGCTCTTATCCCCCAGTGTCCTCACTCCTGGTTTCTACCCTCTTCTTTTGGCGCAGTGCGCTCCCCTCCAGGTCTGGCCAAGACACCCCTATCTGCTCTGGGCCTGAAACCCCACAACCCAGCGGATATTCTGCTGCACCCGACTGGTGGTGAGTGACCGGAAGAGAGGGAGGGAGGGAAGGAGGGTGTGGTAGCACTCCCAGAGCAGAGGTTCTGGGACCTTCCTGGAGATAAGGAGCTTGCAGTTTTGTCCCATACTGAGGCCAGGCCTGGGGAGATTTCTGCAGGGGTTGGAGCATTCTTCCTGCCTGTTCTTGCTTCCTGGGTCTCGATTGGAGGCATGTTCCCATTTTCCTTGGAGTTGGTCAGCTCCGTTAGAAGCCTGGATCCCTGTCCCTAATGTCCTGGCACTTGTGTGTGTGCGTACACGCACACACAGGTGTGCACACACAAGCAGCCATGCAGCCTCTGCACTGAGCATGCTTGTGACGTTGAGGCTCCAAAACCCTGTGTGAGAAATTAGCTGCTCATAGCGGCCTCAGTGTCTCTCACCTCCCCAGCTCTCCCACCAGAAAAGCCCTGGGTCTTTTCTACTTACAAAGGCCCTTGCTACCCCCAGCTAGTATCTTCTGGTCCTCTTGAACAAGTGTTCTATGTTGGCAGTCTTTGACCCTGCTGCCGAGGACAAGAGCTAGGCTCTGGTGACTTCCTGCATGTTCCCCAGCTCCTGGAGTGACAACCTGTGCTGGTTACAGAGTGCAGGGCAGAGTATACGGGTTTCCAGGTTCACACCTTGACCTCCTCTTCCCATTTCCTAGTTCCTTTTCTTCCAGCGGGGAGCGGAGAGGATGCTGGGAGAAGGGGCTGGGCTCTTAATGATGAGTTGAAGCCTGCTGAGCCTAGAAAACACCTGGCTTTAGGGCCAAGCGGGGTCTCTTGGAGTCAACTTTAACCTTTTTTTTTCATAGTCACAAGAAGATTGATCCAGCCAGGTAGGAGGGCAATGGCATGCACTTGTGATTCATGCAGACACTGGGTGGGCACAGCATGGCTAGGGACACTGACCATGAGATGAAGGGCTGGGGGCTGCCTCTCACCAGCCAGCACTCCACTGCCTGGCATTTGGCTCACATGAGCCCTTGCCTCAGAGGCTCTGAGGGGCCGGGATCACACTGAGTCCGAATTTCTGGGGTCCTGTGCAGAGTGGACTTTCTTGAGACTCTTCTGAGCTTCAACTTCCTGCCTCTGTCCTCAGCCATTTTTTTTCTGTAGAAATGATCCTGATAACCTCTTTCTCTTTTTCTTTCCTTCTGGCTCTCTCTCTCTTTCTCATCTTCATCACCTGCCCCTCCTTCTCACCTCACCTCTTCCTGTCACTCTGCTCCTCCTCCCTCAGAGGAAGTTGAGGGGGAGGAGGTGACTAAGCTTCCTGAAGGTAAGTGTGGTTTGTGTGGTGGTTTCTGCTCTCTGGGACTGGGAATGGCTGTTCACTTGGAGCTTGACAAGGCTGGCTGGGGGCAGCACTCTTTGCTAACCTCCTCTCTAGGGACCAGGCACATAGCCTTCCTGTCCTCACCCCTGGCAGTGAGGTGTCACCCTGGGCATCACCCAAATGCAGCCAGGGGAACTTGCAGCCAGAGGGCACTGGTTCAGGACAGCCAGTGTCCAGGCGCCAGTGTGGTGCCACCTTGTTGACAAAAATGCCCTTCCTGCCACTTCCACTCCCAGGGGCATTTGCACCATCTGCTTAGTATGCAGTTGCACAAGCAGGCAGACAGGGTGGAGCAGAGGAAGCAGAGATTCTTGCCCTGAGCCCTGCAGACATTTCAGCCTTGGTGGTTCTGTTAAGTTACTTGTTTCATTGCTGCGACAAAATACCTGACAAAATACCTGACGAGAAGCAGCTCAAGGGGAGCAGATTTATTTTCATTTACAGTTCCAAGGATGCAGCTCACCTTGGTGAGGAAGGTGTGATGGCGGGAGCAGGAGGTGGCTGATGCAGCCAGGAGGCAGAGAGTGATGAGTGCTGGTGCTCAGCTTGCTCTCTCCTTTATTCAGTCAGGGAACCCGGCCCATGGACTGGTGTAGCCCACAGGGCAGGTCTTCTCACCTCAGTCAGCCCAACCTAGGAACTCCCTCACAGATGTGCCCAGAGTTTTGTCTCCTAGGTGTATCCAGACCCAATCAAGCTGACACTGGAGATTAACCATCACAATGGTTCTTTGAGAGGCTGCTGTGCACCAAGGGTGTGGCTGTGCCTCTGTACCCCACCTGCTGGCTCTTAGGACCACTCACCAGCAAACATGCCTTCAGTATGGCCAGTGTCTGGTTGGATATGAATCACTGTTGTATTACGGTCACCAAAATACATTTAAAAAACCAATGTGAGGTTCTTTTTAGACTTATGGTTGTGGCAAGATTTCAGCCCGTGGTGGGGAAGACATAATGGTGCAATGGGATCGTGGGTGGAGGCTGTTCACATCACTGGAGACCAGAAAGAATAGAGCTAGGCTGAACCAGGCAGGGGTAAATACCATCTTCATAGGTCTACTCCAGAGGCCAATTTCTGCCAGCCAGATCATACCTCCTTAAGGTTCCACAACCTCCAAATTGCTCCATCAGCTGGACACCAAGCATTTCAAGCACAAGCCTATGGAGACATTTCCATCTCAGACCATGAAAGGAGAAAACAGCCCCAATTAAGAGCCGCTATCATAAAGTCATCATTTGGCTTCCAGAAGGTCCCGCCTGATCTGTCAACACACAGCGTAGAAAGTGTTTTCTGAGATCCCAGGTATCTGTGGAGATTGCAGGATGGTTATGGGCCCATCCTCACAAAAGTGTCTCAGGACACCTATGCATGTAATTCTGGGAGTCACTTTTAAGGAGTTAGCCTGATGATGGGCCTAATTCTGGATTTAGTATTGTGCCCTGGGCAAGGAGAGGGGTTGTGCCTTTAACTCACTAAGGATGGAAGTCTAGCAAGGACTCACAACTGTAGCAAAATAAAGAGGTTCCAGCCTCAATGGCTTCTGTGTGCATCCAGTTATAGGTGTCCCCATCTCCACCAGAAGGGGTTAGACAGGTAAGCACCAGGCTCCCCTTCAGATGAGGGCTCCCCTTCAGATGAGGTCTCCCTATCCAGGTCCTGGTTCTATTTGGTCATTTCTCCAGGAACTTGGTCTGGTTTTCGTAGGCCCAATGCCTTTGTACTTAGTGCCTTGATTTCCATCCCAACGCAGGCACATCCGGCCCCATCCAGATGAGGCGGTGAGCTTCCCAGGAGGCTCTACTCACTTCTAACCAGCCTGAGTGGGGCTGCAGAACAAGGCAGCCCCAGCCCCAGGTCTTGGAATGAGGGGTTAGGGCTGTGTTTCCCAGTCTCAATGGGGGTGAGGTTTTCTTCCTATATAAACTTACAGTACAGGGAAGCTGGGAGGGAAGGCCTGCCTGTTCTAGGCCTCAGGACCTGAGCACAGGAGTCTAACACAGCATATCAGTGAGCCATCAGACACATTTGTGAAAAAGTCCCTGGGGTCAGCACGCGGGTCCTGGCAGTTGAGTTTCTGCTTCAGGGTGGCTTTTCAGAGGGATGAATATTGAAGAGCTGAACTGAGTCCTGCCAAGTGCATCTCACAAATGACTCAGTTAACAAGGCCCCAGCCCAACCTTCTATCTGTCCCTGCACCAGAACAGAAGAGCTCTGAGGGGAAGGTTCCCTGGGATCCACCAGCCACCCCCAATGGTTTCAGAGACTTGGAGCTGAGGTCTGGTTATAGTGCATCCAGGGGACCTACCCAAGGTCACAGCTGGGAGGCAGTGGAACTACACTGCACTTTTGGGTGTCCCCTTTCTTGGTCAAGGGGCTAGGCAAAGTTCACTGCCTGCCTGCAGGCCCCATGGCCTGGCATTCCAGTGAGGGAGTGGGCTGCGAGGTCAGGGAGTGAGCTGGGAGGGCCAGTTCCATGCTTCCTGATTCAAGCGTCACCTCCCAGTCATCCCAGGGCACATTCTTTGCTGACCCTTGGAAGCTGTGCTTGATGTCTCTGCTGATACTTTGATGGGAAATTCAGAAAAAGAGACTGTGAGGAAAAATGATCAGTGGCAGAATTCTTCAGCTGGGGAAAAGAAGAAGTTGAGGGATGTTTGGTCTGCTCAAGCCACTGTGCTAAATATATTCATGTCTTCTTTTATTCATTGATGCATTGAGTCAATAACTATTTTGTGTGCCTGTTTTGTGGTGGGCACTGTGCCAGGCTCTGGGGATAGAATAGGCCATATGTGATATGGTTCCTGATCTCACAGAACATCTGTAAGAACAGGAACCAGAATTATGCATGAAGTGCTTTGTGGGGAAGGCATACAGCTTTATGAGAACTTGCAGCAAAGAATATGCCATGGGCTTAAGAGATAAGATGTGAGGGGAGTGACATTGACCTGGTGAGGCTTGGGTTGGAGAAGAGCAGAGGGAAATGGCATGTGCAAAGGCCTCTGGGTAAGAGATCACAGCTTGTTTTCTTTCTAGGAACTGCAAAGCCAGTAAGACTGGTGTGCAAAATGAGCTCATGTGTGTGTGTGTGTGTGTGTGTGTGTGTGTGTGTGTGTGTGTGTGTGTGTAGGTCTGTAGTGTGATTAAATAGGCAGGGCCAGACCATATGGAAACATTGCCACATCATGTGTTCATAGCAGAGTTGAAGGAAAGATGGTAGAAACCCCATTTTATTAACTTGGAGGGGTTAAATGACTTGTCAGGCTCACATAGTCAGGGACCCAACTGAGAGCCCTTTCCATTGACTACACTGGGTACAAGGGGCACTTTAGCATCCAAACAGGACTTTCCTGGGCTCAGGGACCTCATGCCCTTCTCTGATAGGGGAGGAGAGGAAGACAGCCTGCTTCAGTGAGGAGGGTGAGAAGCCGGGCTTTAGGAAAGCTTCCCGTGACTGCTTCTGTTTGCCGATTCCATGTGGACAGATTTGGCAAGGAAGAGTAGAATCTGGGGATGGGTGCTCTGAGAGGTCAGGGAAGAGAAACATGGTACAGTCTTATTGAGAACCTGTCCTGTCCTAGGCCCAAGCTAGGCACTGAAGGTCTAAGGATGAGTGGGGAACCCAGGGAAGGGAAGGAAGAGACCTCGCCATGAGACACAAGGGCTCAGCTGGCGTAGGAAGGGGGATTGGGCCTAAGAGAGGAACATGTGAACATGTGGATAGCTCTTGGATCTGGGCTTGAGCTACTTTACCCCTCCTCTACCACCTAAGTCTTTAGTATTTATTATGAGTTGTATGTTTGTTTGTTTGTGGACTGGATGGAATCCAGGGCTTCTCCATGCTAGACCCGTGCTCTCGCACTGAGTTGCCACCCCAGCCCATGTGTCATTACTTACACTGTGCAGGGGGTGGGGGCTTTCCTCCAGCCAAAGTTTTTTGCAGAGAGGTAGAAATGCACTTGAGTTGTGGGTGAAGAGCCGACAGTGCCCCAACTGAGGAGCCAAGTCCCTCTTGTGCCTCTAGCTGCTCTCCCTCTCTCAGCTGCCAACAGCCACTTGGAACGAGTTCGGGCTTCTGGAATGTTCTCCATGCAGCACCCTCCCTGGCCCCACCTCTCTAACCCTCCCCAGCTCTATGGCCTGTGGGGTCAGCTGCTGGCTGGGGGACTGGAGGAGGGAGAACCTCCTAGGAGGGAACATATGAAGGTGGGGGAGGCCAAAGGTCATCTCATAGATCAGTGTGGAACCAACCAGAATTAGTAAGAATTGACTAGAAGGACCTGTCCCTTCTCATATCACCCCAGGCTGGCTGGGCAGGTGGGTGTTGTCATTCCCACTTAACTGAGTCCCAGGGAGGCTCTGGTGAGTAGAAGTGCAGATCTGTTCTCTGATGGGAAGTGGAAAAACAGCCAAGGAGTAGACTGAAAAGCATTTTCTACCTGAAACTTGGAGTTTGGAAGCTTGTGGAAAGTTATGTTTGGCCCCTGGGATATTAAGCAGCCTAGTGGTGAACTCAGAAAGCAGGGGCCTCCTCAAAATCCCTGCTGCCCTGATTCCCTCCCCTCCAGGAGTGCAGGTGGCCTGTAAAAGCTGACTTGGGCTTGGAAGGAGCAAAAAGGGTTGACTGGCCATGGAGGACAGGGTGGGAGGAAGTCAGCAGTGGTGAGCAGGGTATTTGACTGTGGAGTGGTGACTGGTTGTTCTCTGAGCAGCCCTGGTCTCCTCGCCTGCCTGGGCGACAGGGCTGTCTTATGACACCATGCTGGGCACCAGGTGGCTGCTTCTGTCCAGGAAGTGGGTCTCTCCCCAGGTTCAGACCCCCAGACCTTTGAGGATGCATCTAGCTTTCTATGTCGTAGGATCCATAGGAGCTGAGGAAGGGATCAGTGGGACCTTGGCCAGCTCAGGGCTTCTGCCCCTTAGGACTTCCCAGCCTTCTGTGTCACTCTGCCCTTCCACTGTGCCTGCAATGCAGGGCCAGGAGGGAACCACAGTAGCTAGCTACTCTATTGGGACAAGACAGAGTCAGCAGCGCCCTGGCTGCCTGGGAGTGGCTTTGTGCTTGCTGTGGACCTTCTTACTTAGCTTCCTACTGGTGGAACATGGAGCGAGTAGTGTAAGGTGTGGTGCTTACCCAGTGTGTGGGTCAAGGTCTTGGCAGAAGCTGATGGCTCCTTCCAGTGGAGCAACCAAGGCAAATTTAACGGATGGTTGAAAAACCTGGGCAAATACCCAGTGAGGGTGTGAAGCCCTCTGGCTCCCTAGCAGGAATGGGAGCGGTCCCCACCCAGCCAGAAGGAGCCAGGAAAGCTGGGAACGGATGGGACTAAGCTGTGGCCCTGGGTAGAAGATGAACCACCACCCCATACTTTTCTCCCACCTCCTGCTTGTCCTCAGCCCTAGCCAAAGGCCAAAGCTCCCTGAAGCCACGGGGCAAGGAGACTAGGGGCTATGGTACGTAGAAGGCAAGGCACTCCATAGAGCCGCCCCCTACGACTAAAGCCACTGAGACCCCAATTTTAGATGGTCATATGGACTCTGGGTAAAGGTGGGCTGGGACCAGTCTGCCTGGCTTCCTAGGTCCCCTGTGCCCCATGCTGGCTATGTGACCAGCTCTTTCTCTGATCCTACTTCCTCACACAACTGCTGGCTGTTTTTGTCACTCTGGGTGGCCCTATGGAGTTGGCACTCCTCTGGTTCATGGCCTGGTATCTGAGTGAGGCTGTAGGTTTCCCCTAGGACACCCAGAATTATATTGTGAGCTTGGAGACTGAGGGCTGCCGTCCACAGCACTGGCTGGCTGTGTATCGTGGGCAAATGGCTCTCCCTCTCTGGGCTGAGGAGACAGGCTCACATGCTACAGCCAGTCAGATCCGCCTGCTGCCTCGCTTTAGTTTGTTGCAACACAGCTGAGCCATTCATTTAGGAACTCTCTGCAGAGGCTACACTGTCACACTGTGACAGCAGGGCTGCGTAGTTACGAAAGAGACCACCTGACCCACCCACCTAAGCCATTTACTACTCAGCCCTTTCCAAGGAAAGGAAAGTCACAAGACCTCCCGGCAGCTCAGGCTCACAGTGCCCTCGGGGACCCTGGTGCCAGAGTCCAGGCTTTCCGTATCAGGTGGGCCTGATGTTTCCTCGAGGTGAGTTGAGGGGCTGCTTGAGGGGGCCTTGTGGGCTCTGCCAGCAAGCTGTACTTGAGCTTAGGGGTGCCCCAGGTAGCTGGTCCTACAGCACCAGGTACCAGATACCCTCTACCTGCCCATTGAACACGTCGTGCCCTTCCCCCACCACAGGCCATCAGGAGCCCTGTGTAAAGGGCCTGGCCCCAAGAATGTCTTCTCACTGTGCTCAGAGAGACCTTAGGCCTGGGTCCAGAATGTTGGGGACACAGCCTCCTATGGAGTGTGGTCTCATAATACCCCACCTGACACCCTTCTTCTGAAGACAGGTCTCCTTTGGACTAAGGGAGCCATCTTTCATTTCATTTACCTCGAACCCTGTACTCATGCCTCTGAGGGACCTAAACAGGGACTCAGGCTATTTGTACTCCTGGCCCCTAAGGGCTGCTGGGCCTGGTCACCCCAGGAGAGCACCTTTCCCCAAGCTGGCTTCAGGAAGTGCCCTAGGTGTGGCATGGAGGTCAGTGCTCAGTCCTTGTTTCTTTGAGGTGACAACGACCACAGGGCATAGGAAAGGTGTCCATTTCTGATCATGTTCAATCCAGTGCCCTGCTTCTTCTTGTTTAATATCAGGCTGGTTTCAGGAATGGCCTCAGTGTCCTGGGGGAGGGATGGGACATGGCTAGGCACTGGACTGGGCGTCAGGTGGTCTGGGTACAGCCATGCTTATGTCATTTCAGTCTCTAGGCCTTTGTCTCCTCATCGGTCACATAGCCTTTCTGCCCCTCCCCCAATTGCTTTGAACACCAGGTGGGGATGCCATGTGAATGCCCCTTGCATGGGGCCCAGTGCTCCAGGTGTGCCACAGTGGGCACAGAATGTCTATCTCCACCTGGACACAGGGTTCTCTGCGTCAGTCTCCTGAGGAATGCTAAGTGTGAGGCAGAGCTGGGTGGGGTGTTTGGACAGGAAGGGGCTGGTGAGTCTACAGCAGCTGGCACTGGGCATTGCTAGGTGAGCAAACTGGGCATGGAGAGGACTAGGTGCTTTCCTGAGATATAGGTAAGGTCAGGTGGGGGCTCTGGATCCACTCTAGATCCCCAGGCTTCCTATGAACTTGGGGACCCTAGAAGGACCTGGGGCCAGGCAGCAGGCCACACACACAAAAAAAGAGGCCACGAAGGAAATGCCAGCCATGGGCAGATACCTGAGTTTTGAGGGGAAGATGCTGGTGGGCATGTGGAGGTTGAACCTGGTGGGGTTAGGAAGCTGCTTGGAGCTAGGCCTGGTTAAAGCCTGTCTCGGGTAGGAGCACCAGGCAAGTACCCTAAAAGGCTTGGGGGCTCCCCTGTGCTACCTATCTCCTCGACTAGACTCTGGCGGCAGTGTTCTTTGGTAGGTTGGGTGGGCACCCATGGGGATCTGCACTCAGTCTCTGTGTCCTTGTTCTTTCCAGAGCCCCGGAGCTATGTGGAGTCTGTGGCACGGACCGCAGTGGCTGGGCCCCGAGCTCAGGATGCTGAGCCCAAGAGCCTCAGCTTTAGTGCCCCAGCTGCCCAGGCCTACAGCCATGAGACACCCCTGAGGAATGGGACCCTGGGCGGCTCCTTCGTGTCCCCCAGCCCCCTGTCCACCAGCAGTCCCATCCTCAGTGCTGACAGGTAAGCCAGGAAGGGGCAGCGTGGGATAAAAATCCAGGCCTGGGGCAGAGGGTGAGGCCACCCCCCACATCTTGAAAACGACTTCCTCAAGGTGCAGGGAGAGAGTATCCCTGAGGGTCAAATTTTGGTCAAGCCCGGGACAAGTGATTTGTGATTTGGAATTCCCAGGCTGTTCAGTTCTACCAAGTGACTGGTCTAGAGTGAGCAGCAAGCAGGTGCAGCCTGGCCCCGAGGCTGCAGTTTCTCAGTGGTAACTGCTCATGTGCAGGAGCACTGCCCAGTGCCAGGCGCTTTGCTCAATGCTTCGTGCAGTTAGCTACTCCTCACTGCAATCCTCCAAGGGGAAACTGAGGCTCAAAGAGGCAGTAGCTGAGCAGTAGCAGAAAAAGACTTCGGCTCCCAGCTATGAGTCCAGAGCTCACATATCTCTCTGCTCCCTGACCTGAATGCTTCCTTCATGACAGGAGAGCTATGTGTGCCCAGAGTTGGATGGGAAGTGGAGTGCTTGGGGCTCAGAGCGGGGGTGCCATTGCTCCTGACCAGGGAAGCAGAGAGGATTCTGAAGCTGGAGCTGTGGTGGGGAGCCCAGAAGCAAGGCAGGATGTCTCAGGATGAAGGAGGGAGAGCATTTCGAAGGCTAGCAGAAGGACAGTGGACTAGGGTGTGAGGGGGAGGGGGAATGCAGGACATGCAGCCTGTGAGGGAGGGGCATCTTGATGGACAGACACTGACATCCATCTGAGAGCTCCAGGCAGGGAGGGAAGCCTGGCTTTGGGCAGGAGATTAGGAACTGCCCTTCACATGGGCTCAGTAGAGAGAGGCCCCATGTTTGGGGTGCTGTGAGGAGCTGTGAGGCTATGGGGGGAGATGGGAGAGAGATTCCATGCCATGGATGGGAAGGCAATTTACAGAGGTCAAGATTGGCTCAGTCAAGTTTGGGAGGCAGAGTCCCAGGCCTGGGGGTGGGGTGGGGGAGAGGTGGGGAGCGGGAAACAGGGCCAGGTTGAGCTTACAGGAATCACCCCAGGAGGGGAACTTCTGTCCCAAATCCTTTTTGGAGCCAAACTTACAGACTCTCCAACCCTTCTCCTTTACTGGTCCAGCCTTGATCCCTACCCAGTCTGGAGGTGGGGTGCCGGATAAGCAGATGAGTGGACTTCTCCTTCTGGGTTCAGATTCTAAGGCCTCAAACCAGGCATGAGCCCCTGGTCTTTTCCACCTTTTCTCTCTAGCTCCTCTGCAGGATGGAGGCTTGCTGTTTCCAAGGTGTGACACTGGCCGAGGGGCAGTCCCTGATGGAAGGAAATCCCTTCATTTGCCCTGGCCACACTGCCATGTGCACCCTGGCTGAGGACACTGGAAATGTTTTCATGGCTTCTCACCCAAATTGCTCCTATGCAGGGCTGGCTTTTTTTAGACTCCGGAAATTAGTCCTCTGTGATTAATCTTTCAGAACTTCACTGTAGCACCCCAGGCCTCCCTGCTCAGCTTGGTACAGCCTGCTCAGTCTCCCCTCAGAATGGGTTTATTCCCACTGGGAGTAGCATTCCACTCTGGCCCCTTCTGTGTCTTTGTCCTGACCTTCCTGTCTGGCCTCTTGCCTGGACCTAGAACACAGCCTACCCAGCCTCCTATCCCCAGGGACCCTGTGTCAGGATCTGTCCTTCCCTGGCGCTCCTGTTCGCTTCCAGGTGCTTTGACTCTGGTGGTCTTTGGGGGGGGGGATTCTGTGGGCTGTGTTAGGACAGCTACCTCAGCGTCGTAGATACTAAGCTTTGCTTAGGAGAATGGTCAGGAGTCAGCACGGTGTAGTGGAGAAACGTGGCCTCCAGGATCAGACAGCTGAGGTGAAACCTGGTCTCTACAGGCTCTGGTGCTGCCCCTGTGACCCTTGGTCTCATTTTCTAGTGGTTCCATAAGGTAATGTGTAAGAGCCCAGAGGTTCCTGGGAGTGGAGCTTTTATCACTATGAATAGTTGAAGGAAGGCTGAGCACTCAGCGACAGCGTCCCCTGCATTCAATGCCGGACACTGACCTGCCATCTCTCCATCTCTCTCTAGCACTTCTGTGGGCAGTTTCCCATCTGGGGAGAGCAGCGACCTGGGCCCCCGGACACCCACCCAGCCCCTGCTGGATTCCAGCTTCCGCTCTGGCAGCCTGGGGCAGCCCAGCCCTGCAGTGCCGAGGAGCTACCAGAGCTCGTCACCCCTTCCCACTGGGGGCAGCAGCTACAGCAGCCCCGATTACTCCCTGCAGCAGTTCAACTCCTCTCCAGAGAGCCAGGCCCGTCCTCAGTTCAGCGTGGCAGGCGTTCACACGTTGCCTGGGAGTCCTCAAGCACGCCACAGGACAGTGGGCACCAACACTCCCCCTAGTCCTGGCTTTGGCAGAAGGGCCATCAACCCCAGCATGGCAGCCCCTGGCAGCCCCAGCTTGAGTCACCGTCAGGTGCTGGGCTCTCCAGGCCCTGGTTTCCATGGTAACACAGTTTTGGGCCACCCAAGCAGTTCAGCAACCACTCCTGGGAGCCCCAGCCTGGGCCGCCACCCAGCAGGGACTCATCAGGTCCCAGGTCTCCAAAGCAATGTGGCCACCACTCCAGGGAGCCCCAGTCTAGGTCGGCACCCTGGGGCCCATCAAGGCAACCTGGCCTCCAGTCTCCATGGCAATGCAGTCATCAGTCCTGGGAGCCCCAGCCTGGGCCGACACCTGGGAGGGTCTGGATCTGTGGTTCCCGGCAGCCCTAGCTTGGACAGGCATACAGCCTATGGCGGCTACTCCACCCCAGAGGACCGGCGACCCACGTTATCTCGGCAGAGCAGTGCCTCCGGCTACCAGGCTCCTTCCACGCCCTCCTTCCCTGTCTCCCCCGCCTACTACCCCGGCCTGAGCAGCCCTGCCACCTCGCCATCACCCGACTCAGCAGCCTTCCGGCAAGGGAGCCCCACGCCAGCCTTGCCAGAGAAGCGGAGGATGTCAGTGGGGGACCGGGCAGGCAGCCTTCCCAACTATGCCACCATCAACGGGAAGGTGTCCTCCTCGCCCATCACCGGTGGGGCCAGCACCGTCTCCTTCTCCCACACTCTGCCTGACTTTTCCAAGTACTCAGTACCAGGTGTGTCTCTTCCCCTCCATTTCTACCTGTCCAGCTCACAAATGGAGCCCAAGAGTTAGGATATCTGTCCCAAATAAGCCACAGCAGAGCTTTGGGTGGGTCACTGACTTCCGAGCTCTGGGTTCCTTGTCTGTAGCAGGAGTTGTATTTTCAAAACATGGTTAGGATGACAGGTTCACGTGAGGAGGATAAATAAGAGTTTGCCGTTAGGATCACCAGCACCATCATAGCCACGTATTGAACCCACGTTGGGTGCCAGTCTGAGCTAAGTATTACCTATTTAGTCCCCAGGTCCTGTGGAGTGAGTACCATTAGCCCTGTTTCCTACAGGACTTTTCTGTTTAGGCCTATACAGAACTCTGTCATTTGGCCAGAATCGTACAGTTCCTAGAGGACAGGAGCTGAATTCCCACCCAGGCCCCTACTAATCCAAAACAGGGGCCCTTAAAGTATGATGGGAGTGTTTTTAGTGTGTATCCATATCTTGAAGGTTACCATGATGTAGCAAAACCTTAAGAACATTCCTTCCGAATTGAAACTCTGACTTTTCTCAGCACCACATACATCAGTAACAGTGGGTCTGGTGGGCAGATGCGGCTGGGGGTTGGGCATTTTTAGCAGAGTCTGGCTTCCCAGAAGTCTGTGCAGGGTCACATGATCAGTTCCTTATCTGTCTCCAGATCTTGGCTTCTCTGCCCCCATGAAGACATGTGTTCCTCAACACAAATGCTAAACACAAAGGTCAAGGCCTCAGGTGACCCACAACTTCTCATCTAGACCTTGACTTGTGTGTGGTGGCCCTGAGGCCCTGTGTCCAAGGCAGATGCAGTCTAGGGAGGACGTAAGGTGTACAGACTCTCCCTGGTCCTGCCAAGCTGAGACACTGAGAGTGACCCTGCACCTCCCTGCTTCCTGCCACCCACCAGGGACATCTGGTTCCCAGCCCCTTTCCTTGAAGGATGCAGAGCTTCTAGAAGTACTTCCTGTTTCCCACCATCTTCCCTGCTTAAAATAGCCTGTGGAGTCAACACAGGAAGGCATGTGGGACTGAGGCCGCCTCTGACAGCTCCTTAGACAGTCGGGCTAGGACTTCAGAGTGGGGGGGCATTGAGGCAGTTGTGTGGCCAAGTACCCAGGCTGAGGCCTTCACTAGTGCATAGCTGCTGGGCAAGGAGCCTCCTTCGTCCTCTGGAGACATGTAGTCCAGGTGCCCACAGTGGAAGCAGTCCAAGTCCTGCCATAGTATTATCCTTCTGTACCCCTAACTCCATGGCATCTGCAGTGTAGGGTGCCTGGCTTCATTGTGCCACCATGGACATGAGAGGACAACTGGATCTGAGACTTTGCTCTTCTCCTGTGCTTCCAACCCCTGCCTTGAGTTCTCTGGGACCTAAAATGAATGTTGGTAGAGAGGGAGAATGAATTCTACATTCTACAGTGTAGTCCAGGGTCCTAGTGGGTATTTTAGGCAGAAGTAGGATTAAAGAGCTCACAGTCTCAGAACACTAAGAAATGACCAAGAACCAGGCACCTGTAGTCCTAGTGCTGGGATGAGGTTGCAAGGAGATGGCCAAATCCAGGGATTCTGAACTTGAATTTGGTCTTATCTAAGCTCCCTCTAGAATGGGATGCTCTTTGGGAGTCCATAGTCTACAGAGGGTCTGGCAGGAGTGGCATCTATCATCTAGAGTCTAGGTCTGTCTATTAGAAGATGAGTGGCTTGGTTGTTGTTTGTTTTATGAGGTAGGGTCTTGCTGTAGCCCAGGCTGACCTGGATTTCACAATGTAGTCTTAGGCTGTCCTCAAACTCATAGTGATTCTCCTGAGTGCTGGGATTAAAGGCATGTGCCACCACTTGAGAGAGAGAGAGAGAGAGAGAGAGAGAGAGAGAGAGAGAGAGAGAGAGAGAGAGAGACTTTTGGCTCTTCTGATGCAGGGCACTACTTACTACTTTCCATGTGGGCAGAAGAGGGGATTGGGCCCAAGGGACAGGCATGGATCGTCCTTCCCCCCCTGCTCACAGATGGTGGGCTGAGGCTAGGAAGTGGAGCCTATGGAGAAAGTATTAGATGGTGTCAGCCTGTGGAAAGGAAGTGGGAAAGATGTCCACAGAATGAGAAGCAGGGTGGATCTTTTCACAAGCTCTCAGGATTCCCTACCAACTTTCAACTTTCAACTAAAGAGGTGAAGGGCCACCTTGGTGGATGGAAGGAGACAGGGGCTTGGTGAGAAGTCCATTGGATCCCTCCTGCCATGCTCTGGTATTTGAAGATCTTTCCTTTCTTTTTCTAGACAATAGCCCCGAGACACGGGCTAAAGTGAAATTTGTCCAGGACACTTCCAAGTATTGGTACAAGCCTGAGATCTCCAGGGAGCAGGGTGAGTACAGGATGATCCTGTGATTTGGTGGTCCATCATAGGATACAGTGGGCTGCTGCTGTCTCCCATGTCTGCCTTTGTCAAGGGACAGAGTGGGCTATTCCTCATTTCAGTAGGTGGTGGTCACAGAGAGGGTGCTGGGATCAAAGTCAGTTGGTAAGAAGCAGTCCCCACAGTAAAGGGCGGTGGCAGCAAAGCCTTGGGCTTTTTGAGCCAAGTAAAAGGCCTGCCAATAGCATATGAAACATTAGCCCTCTGACTGTACAGTGTGGGAGTTTTTTGTATTTTACAATTAAAAAAAATTGGGAACATAAACCTGGAGAAGTCTACCTCACGTTCTCAAGGAAGGCATGGTGGGGGTGGTGATCGATGGGCAGGAGCAATGTGCAAGCCTTTGAAATAAAGTTTTATTGGAATTCAGCCCTACCTGTTAATTACACACTCTCTACTTCCTGCAGTGGGGCTGAGCTGAGCAGTTGCTGTAAACTATATGGCCAACACTCTCTGGCCATCTAAAAGAATTTGTTCCCCTCCTGGTGCAGAAGGGCCCCTGGAAGTGCTTACATTTTGAAGTCTTCTCTTTTGTCTCCTCCCAACTCAGCCATTGCACTTCTTAAGGATCAGGAGCCAGGGGCCTTCATCATCCGTGACAGCCACTCCTTCCGAGGGGCCTATGGGCTGGCCATGAAGGTGTCTTCACCCCCTCCAACCATCACACAGCAGAATAAGAAAGGTAGAATCCTCTCCCAGCTGAGCCCCAAGCTGGGGTCCTTCTAGTCCCTTCAGACACCAGATGCTGAGCAGGACCCTGAGAAGCTCATGGGCAGGGGACTTTGGGTTTGTGACAGCTGAGCCCCACAGCAGTATCATAAGGACTCGATGGGGATGTTTCCAGGAGGGAAAAGAGTAAGGGGTCTGCCCTAGCCACCTTGTCTCGGCGACCCTCTCTCCTACACCTCGGAGAAGGTGATGGAGCACCACAACAGTGAAATGACTGATTTCCTTTTGGTCCCAGGAGACATGACCCATGAACTGGTGAGACACTTTCTGATAGAGACTGGCCCCAGGGGAGTCAAGCTCAAGGGCTGCCCCAATGAGCCAACCTTTGGTGAGTATCCAGGCTTCACTGTATGGTCTAAACCGCATCCCAGACCCCTCTTCTCCCAACACACACACACACACACACACACACACACACACACACACACACACACACACACACACACACCAGGGTCTGCCCCATGTTCTTTCCATCCAACCTCTGCCAGTTCTCTTTGTCATAGCTCTAGCAAAGGAAAAGAACAGCTGCTTTTTCTTGCACATAAAGTTTTATTGGGACCAGGCCAGTTGTTATACACTGTGTTCCTTCATTCTACCAGGTTCTCCTTTTTCTGTTTGTCTTGCTCCACCACACTGGTTATCAGTATATTACAGTAACAGTTACAGGACAGCTGTCCTTTTTGGTCATCTACAGTGTAAAAGCCACTGTCTAGGTGACTTATTTGGAATGTCACAGCAATCCTGTATGATAGCTGTCCCCCTCTCCATTTTTTGCACCTCAGGAAATGTGTGTCACTTAGCTGAGGTGACACAGATAATAAGTAATGGAACTGGGATTGAAGCTGCAGTTCTAATACTTCTACTCCACTGTTCTGAGCTCTCCCCTCCCCAAGCTGGAGCGATTTGGGAGAGGTGGCAGCAGGAACTGTCTGCCAAGGAAGTTATTAAGTCCCCATGTGACTACTAGCACCTTCTTTCTTAGATCTTGCTAAGACAGGGGTAGAGCTTCAGCTCTGCTGGTGGGGGCAATGTGTAAAGATGCTGAGGGCTGATGTGGAGCTCAGTGCTACTATGCTGGCCTAGCAAGCTCAAGCTTTGGCTTTGAGCTCCAGCACTGCAAACAACGGGAAGCTGGATATGACATGGGTCTCCTCACCACCCTTCGCCTATCCACCCTCCAGTCACACCACCCTCCGTTGTGTCTTGTCCACAGGCTCCCTGTCAGCCCTGGTCTACCAGCACTCAGTCATCCCACTGGCCCTGCCCTGCAAGCTGGTCATTCCAAGTCGAGGTAAGCACACCTCCCTGTTGGCCATTCCTGAGCCCCAACCCCCATTTCTCCTCTCCTCTGCCCCTTGCCGTCTCTCCTCTTACCCCTCCCTCCTGTCTCCTTCCCCCCTCTTTCCTCCCTCTTCCTTCTCTTTGCCCCATCTCCCTTCTCCTCCATTCTCTTCTTCTCCTCCCTCCTATTTTCCCCTCCCTCTCCCTTTTCCTCTCTTTTTCCTATAAAGAGAAGGAAAAATTCATTTAAAAAAAACTCAACTCCAGCAGCATCAGTTGACCTTCCAGATTGTTTTAGGAAATACTCTGGAGGCTTAAGAAATTCATCCTGAGTTCTCAGGATAGCCTTATCCTGGGGCAGGCCTGAGAAGCAGGAGACAGTCACAGGAGGACTATGTCCTGGGAGATGAGAAAACTTGTAATATTTGTAAACAGTTTCTATTTTCCCAGTTTAACTCATTGAATTATTAATAATAATTGGTCAATGTTATTGAAGTTCAACTTCAATAACATTAGTAATCACACAATTTAGACATTAATTTGTACAGAATTTATTATGAGTGTTTGGCAATTACAAAGCTGTTTGAAATTTAAATTGCATAAAGCAGTAGTTCTGAAAGTATGGTCCTGGAGCTTCTGCAGCATGCAGAGAACTTGTTAAAATGCAGAAAGTCTATCCAAGCCGGGCTCTGGTGATGCAGGTCTGTGGACCAAGCCACTCTGATCACAGGTTCAAGACCTGCTTATGCTATAGAGTGAGTTCAAGGCCAGCCCAGGTAATGCAGGGAGACCTTGTCTCACAATAAAAATGTAAAAGGAGGGCTGGGGATGTAGCTCACTGGTTGAGTGCTTGCCTATCATGTCCAGGTCCCTAGATTCAATCCCCAATATCACCAAACCAAACAAACCCAGCAGTCGGTGTTCTAACAAGTCTGCACACTCAGTTCTCCCATCCTCCTTCCTCTTCTTTTTGGATTTTATTTTTAAAAGCTTTATTTTCTATGTAGACCAGGCTGTCCTTCAATTTACAATGCTCCTGTCTCCTGATAGTGCCAGGATATATATATATATATATATATATATATATATATATATATATATATATATATATATATATATTCATAGTCACCACATACTGTTGAGATGAACCTCCAAACCAGGCACAGTTATGGGAGGAAAAGATTTATTGAAGCTACAGATCCAGGGGAAGTTCCATAATGATGAAAGTCCAAGCAGAGAGAGAAACCCATCACCCGCACCACACCTGCACACACACATACACACACAACAAAAACAACAACTAGTAAGCTCTGTTGAGCTCAGACAACGAGCTTAGACAGCTCTTTGTATATCTATGGCTGGAATTCCAGATCTGCCCCAGAAACACCTTAGGGCTGGAGCCTAGGATCCCACCAGGCCAAGGTGACACCTCCTCCAGCCAGGAGGCTGGAGACAAATCACAAGCTTTAATAAACTTAGATCTACTGGGGGATACCTCTTCAAACTACCACATGCACCAGCACATGTCTGGCACAAAACATTTCTTGTTAAAGTATAGATGAAATAAAAATTATGCTACGTGGCATATAATGTGACGTTGCTCTCGATCTGCATTATGCGCTGGTAAAATCAAGCTACCCACATGGCCATCACTCTTTCATATTTTATTTTTAATTTATTTTGGTTTTGGACAAATTTATACAGGTATATAATGTATTTTGATCCTATTCACTTCCTATCACCTTCTCTTATCCCCCTCCCACTCCCGCTGAAGCCCCTCTTTCCAGCTAGTCCCACTTCTATACTTTGTTATTCTTCTTTGGTGAGCCACCTAGTTTAATTGGAGTGGCTGTCATGAGCGTGACATGAGGGTGGGGGACTACTTTCCAGAGCACAGGCTACACCACACTGTTCTTACTCATCTTCAAGTGATGGCTCTGCTGTCACATCCTGCTTTGTGAACTCGGTCACGTGTTGATCTGTACCAAGACTGCCTGGTGCGAAATACCAACAGTGCCAATCACTGTGTGAAGCCTCCTTGCTGCTGGGCTAAAAAATTGTGTATGGCCTCAAAGACCCAGTGGCATGGGTACCACCACCACACCACCATCATCTTCTTCTTCATCAGTTTCTTAGATACTTAAGTGCTGCAGTGAGAGGGTTCAAGTTCAGCTCTGCTGGACTACAGAGCTCTCCAGCCGCTTGCTGGGCACTTCAAGTCATGGTATATAACCCAGTGCCAACACCAGGACCCTCTATGAAAAGAGTATTCATTGTCCAAAGCAAGTGTAGAGCTCACGTTAGGCCCAGCCAAACTTGGGCCTCTTTCCAGCTCTAAGGTTTTAATTACCAGCTGAATTTTTGTCTCAGACCCCACAGATGAATCAAAAGATAGCTCGGGCCCTGCCAACTCAACCACTGATCTGCTGAAGCAAGGAGCAGGTGAGTGTCACCTGGGTGGGACTGGACCCCTGCCAGGTCCTTCTCCTCTTCTTTCGCCTTGGCCCATGGTGCACGTACAGGTTGGAAGTCTCTCCCACACCCAGATGTCATTTCTGAGCAGATCTCATTTCTGTGTGCAGCTGCTTTGACCCAAGGCTGGCCTGAAATTCATTTGTTACCTATCCCTGCAAAATGGACCTGGGGGATTGTAAGTACACACTCTGGCCCCAGTGAATCCTCCTTGGCTCTATTTCTTCCAGCCTGCAATGTGCTGTTCGTCAACTCCGTGGACATGGAGTCGCTCACTGGGCCACAGGCCATCTCCAAAGCCACATCTGAGACATTGGCTGCTGATCCCACGCCAGCTGCCACCATTGTTCACTTCAAGGTCTCTGCCCAGGGAATCACGCTGACTGACAACCAGAGAAAGTAAGCCTTATCTACCTGCTTCTTCCTCCAACCCACCTTCCCATGTCCTTACTACTTACCACTGATCCCTTCCTGAACCCGTCTGTCTGCCTAGCCATTCACCCATCCACTCACCCATCCACTCATCCATCCATCCATCCATTTAACCACTCCTTCCTACCTCCCTTTCTTCTTTTCCTCCTTTCTTGCTTCCCTCCCTCCCTCCCTCACGCCCTCCCTTCCTTTCTTTTTATTAGCCAGCATTGAGCATGCAGCTATAAATCCAACTGAAGAAGAATCCTTGCTTTAGGAGAGAGGCCTTCATACTGTGCTCTCTCCTGATCACGTCCCTAGCCCATTTCCTTCTTCCTCCAGTGCCCTCCCCATTTTCATTTACCAATGCCAGTGTTTCAGTAACGCATTTGTCTATCTCTGTGTGGGGCTCAGGCCCAGTGTGAGCATCTCAGGCCATTGAATTCATAAAGAGAGGCTGTGTGGTAGGCACAGATGGGAGGAAAGTGGCCTGTCCTGAAGGTGGCAGGTCGTAAAAACAGTAACTTCAGAACTTACTTTGACTATCTTGTGTCTGTTTGCACCATAGGCTCTTCTTTAGAAGGCACTACCCACTCAACACCGTCACCTTCTGTGACCTGGATCCACAGGAAAGAAAGTAAGTATCTTGTGGGTGGCTTTGCTCTGGGTTCTGAAGGGTGTGCATACACAGGCCCCTGTGGTTTGGGCTTTGCTGGAAGCTCTCCTGTGTCCAGGGAAGTAAGAGCCAATGTGTTGGGCATCCTGTAAAGTCTCCCCACAAGGACCTAGAGGTAGACCCCCCTGGGGACCAAAATGACCTCTTCTGCCCCTTCTGTCATGTTCCTGATCTGGGATCTGTGTCTCCTCTACATGGGAGGCAGGCCACAACATCCTGTCTGTCTGGAGTGCACTCTTTCCAGTGACCTTGGAGGCTTTGTCTCCTGGCATTGGGGGCTCCTCTGTCTTACCCCAGAAGGACTGCGCTAGTGTGGATGGGGTTCCTGGGAAGAAAGTGCTGATAAAATCTTTCTCTCCACAGGTGGATGAAGACAGAGGGAGGGGCCCCTGCTAAGTAAGTGTGTGGTTTTTTTCCCCTTCCACCCCCCTAGCTGGCTCTTCTGGGATGGGAGCAGAGCAGGTTTAGGGTCTGGGCTAGGGGTCCAAAAAGGGCAGTAAGGATGGATCTCTGTGCCAAGATCCCTGGGATTTGGAGGAAGAAAATACAGTCCACATCTTAGTACTAACAGAGGAGCACTCAGGCAAGAGAGAGTCAGAACAGTTTATGGAAAGAATGAATGTTTGAAAATGGATCTTAAATGAGAGGTCCAGTTTCAGCAGGAGGAAATGTTTGTGGAGGTAGGAGAGAGATTTAGGAGAGGGGGAGTGTGACCCCCCAGATCGCAGACTCCCAAGGGCAGGGCTGGGTCTGTCAGCTGGTAATAGCTGTGAGTGAAGCAAGAAGAGAGCAGTCTAGGTCACTAGACTAGAAATGGGCTGCAGTGCAGTGAAGCCACCTTGCTTGAGATGAATGGCCTGAAATCTAGACCTGACCAACGGTGAGGGCTCCAAAGGGACTGTGTGGAGGGAGGGCACCTTAGCCTCCTGTAGAACTTCATGTCCCTTCCCCATGGCCCTGCATCTCTTTGTGCCCATGCCTGCCTACCAGCAACCCAGACAGGCCAGAACTTGCCCAGAGGGTAGGCAGCTGTGTTCAGGATAGGTGTGGCTAGCTGACTCGGGATCCTGACAGAAACCAGTAGCCAGAGCTGGCATGTCTTCACTCTGGGCACTCAGAGATGGTCCTTTACCCTGCCTGGATCACCATGCCACAGTCCCAGCCAGCCTTGAAAGGGAGGTACTGAGGACTGCCCGAGGTCCCCTGGCTTCACTTCTGGCTATTACTCCAGGGTTTTGAGCAAAGCTGTTTGAAGCACAGGACTTAGTGTGCATGCTTACGTGTGTGTCTGTGTGTGCAAGTGTTTGTGGTATGTGTGTGTACGTGCACACATAGACACACACTGGCAGGCTGAAGCCAACATGACTAATTTTAGCTGTGATGCCACGTCCCAGGCTGAGGGGTTTCCATCGGCATCTCCAGCTGTCCTGATTTCCCCATCTCGCTCTAATTAGCAACACGCTGGCTGGGAGGGGCCCTGAGCTCACATTCTGTTCTCTACCCTCATATTTTTAACTCTGTTTTTCAGAGAGAGAATGTTAGATCACTTCCATTGGAACATGATGGGGCTGGGGACAGGTGTGGGGTCCCGTCTCCCTCCTATTCTGTGGGCTATTTAGTCCGGGGAGAGAGAGAGAGGGGGGGGAGGGAGGGAGGGAGGGAGGGAGAGAGAGAGAGAGAGAGAGAGAGAGAGAGAGAGAGAGAGAGAGAGAGAGAGAGAGAGAGAGAAAGAGAGAATGGAGGAGGACCCGCTTGTCTTTGCCTCCTTGACCTCCTGAGAGGTTATGTCCCCATAGGAATGCTTGGTTTGGGTTGGGCCTGGGAAGGACTCAGAGACGCTCAGCTAGGAATGTTCCCACAGAATTTTTTTGGTTTCCTTGCACCCTTACTATCTTGTCTTGTTACGCCCATCTCCCACCCCCAAAGGGGAGAGTCACCTGCCCTGAAACAAAGCAAGGCACTGTCCCCAGGACTCTGCTGAAGTCCTGAAGAGAGAGGCTCTATATTAGTGCCAGTCCAGATCCCTGATGTGTGGTGGAGGGCTGGGGCAGGCAGGTTGACCCGAGGCAAGCTTGCCTCCTGGCCTGGGATCCTCACAGGCACCCTCTCCCCTCTGCAGGCTCTTTGGCTTCGTGGCCCGGAAGCAGGGCAGCACCACGGACAATGCCTGTCACCTCTTCGCAGAGCTTGACCCCAACCAGCCTGCATCTGCCATTGTCAACTTTGTCTCCAAGGTCATGCAGAGTGCTGGCCAGAAGAGATGAACCCTGGATCCCATGCCATGCATGGGCCAGGGCAGTGGGCACAGGGCATGCAGGGAGGGCATCCATGAATCTTGACCATCTGGAATCCAGAAAGAGGACTTTGGGCCAATTTTGGAGAAGGAGAGAAGAAAGTGCAACACGGGCTGAAGGAAGTGAATTGCAGAGGGTAGGGGAAAGGGAGAAAGAGAAAGGCAGAGATGGAGGAGGAGAATCCCCTGTGTGAGTGGAAATTACAAGCCCAGAAGCCTTGTCAACTAGCCAGGGGTCCTGGCTCCTCTGACCCTCTGAAAGGATCCAGCTCCTCAAAGACAATGAGCAGCACTCTTTGGGGGGTTAAACTTGGGGGCAACAGGAAAACTATCTCCCTAACCCACCTGCTTTGCAAGGAGAATCCAAGCTGAGAGTAATTTTGTGGCCATTTGGAGGGCAGGCTGCGAAGGCAGACGCCCAGTGGTTTCACAGCCCTGAGGTCTGTGCATGTGTGGTTGTGGGTATCTGTGTGTCGCATCTGCATCCCCACACATTAATACCTGCCTCTGTTGCTAGAATTACAAACAGCTCTGCTTGTCTGTGTCCCATGTCACAAATGCACACTGTTCAAAGAAAGTGAAGCTATGGGCAGCAGGGTGGCAGTCCAGGGACAGAAGTCCTCTCCTGTAGGACCCACAAACATTATGGATGCAGTGTCATCTCTCAGGTCCCTGCACCTGCCCTTTGTGCCTGGGGGCCTTCAGCCTTTTTTTTTTGTACAGAGGCCCTGGCAGGTGGGGAATGGCCACTCCTACATCATTAAGCTAGGTTGGATGAAGTTGAGATCAACATGCCCATAGTCTATGCAGAGAGATGGAATCTTCCCTGCAGCTCACAGTGAGCTGGACAAGCCCCCTGCCAGTACTTGGGACTCTGCCTTACTCCCTCCTCTCAGCTCCATTCCTGGGCCAGTACCCCAGCACCGGCCTTATCTCAGACTTGCTCATCTGCATGATGCCTTCTGGGTGCTGGGGTCTGAGCCTTCCTGCCCTGCCCTGTCCTGCAGGGTTCTCGTGTTGACTTATCCCGTGACCCTGCTTCCCAAAGCCCTGCTCAGCAAGGTGCCAGGGGAGGTCCTTTTTTCCTCTCTGTAAATATTTTAGGGACTAACTCTCACAGTCACCCTTCTGGCTGGGCTGCCCAGGGTGACATCAGAGCATCTGAGGGGCTGATGCAGGAGTTCCACATGGCCCTCCCACAATGCCAAAGCCTCACCGTTTCCCCTTCTGCCTTGGTTTCCCCACGTTGTCTGTGGAGCAGAGGGCAGAAGTGTGCATTTAGGCCAAAGGGCCTAGGGTCCTTCTGGGCGGTGGAGAAGCCCTCTACCACCACCCAAGGACTCTAAGGCAGATGGAAAACTGACCAGGCCTCCATTTTAAGCCCCATGGGGGTCCCTAGAGAGGCATTGTAATGATATATAAATATATAATATATACATGAGACATACTGACAGAATCTGTAAGCTAATAAAAAATATAAGAAAAGATTAAAAAAAGAATAGGTAAATTGACAAGAAATATTTATTATTTTCCCACATTGCTTTATTGTACCCAGCTGTAAACTGTTCCGTCTGTCCCTTTTTTAATGTGTAAGTAGAGCCTGAGCTGCAGGGGGCCTTTATCCTTGGAGCAGCCTGGGCCCTGGCTTTGGCCTTCCTAGCCTAGGGTTAAGGCTATGGGGAAGGTGTGCATGGGCTCCAGCCCTTTAGCCCTTTGATTTCCTGGCTAGTGGAGCCCAGTATCTAGGGTCCTGGCTATGTGAGGCTGGTGCCCCCATTTCTGTGGGCCTGAGCTGGTGCATCAACTCTTGGGGATATGGGTGGGCGTGTGCATCTTTTGGGCTTTTCTCCTCCAGGGAGCCATGTCTTTGTGGATGTGTTTCAGGGAATTGTAAAGGAGAGTGTCTGGGTTAGATGGGAAGAAAGGGTAGAGGTTCCAGTGGCCTTCCACTTCCCAAAGATTGAAAACATGGTTTTAGCGAGCAAGGTCCTTCCAAAGTGTCCTTCCTTCTGAGATATTCAAGCCAAATGCCTGGATTGCCCCTCCCCCATTCCCCAGTGAACCCCAACTTTCTCCCAAGATAGAAGGAGATATTTCTCATCCCTATTCTTTGTAAATACCCACATTGCTGCCACACAGCCCAGGAGTCTCCTCCTGGCTGGGATGTTCACTTGAGGCTGCCAGACCACAGTCTGGAGTCACCCCTCCGTGCACTGTTCCAACTCACCGTACCTACCACAGCCTCTTCCCGGGCATGGCCAGCCCTTCGCTCCAGGCCCAAGCCATATGAGAACCATAGGAAGAACCAGGGTGGCTAGTGGGAAGTGGACCTCCCACTCCCAGCATGCCTCCAGAGGGAGTGGGACCCGAGTGCAGCTCTCCTGGCAGAATGATGTGGAAAGGGCTCCAGTGGTCAGTGAGGACCACACTTTAGTCTGCTACCCTGGGTCTCACAGGTGGGCCTGTGCACACTAATGCACACGCACACACACGCACATACCATATGCATGCACACCAGTCGATACTGCAGTCTTGTTCTTGCCAAAGATTTCCTTTAAAAGAAAGCACTTTCACTCGTTATTTTTAAATGATCTGTTTTACTGTTGTTTATTGTTGAGTCTATGGGTCAGCAGAGCCAGATACATGACCACCCAGTGATTCTGGTCTAAAGGAGGCCCCAGACCCAGGCCCCCTCTGACTGTTCAGAGGCAAGCCCAGGGCTTTGCTTGTGCTGGTAATCTGGAGGCAAGAGGACAGGGAGACATTGATTCAACCAGGAGTGGGGCTCAGTGAGGAGAGGGCAAAGGGGGTCCTGAGCACAATGGAGAGGTGACCCCAGAGTGAAAGCCACAAAACAAGCAGTTCAACTTCTGTGGAGGCTAAAGTCTCTACCTTGCTGGTGTGGGGTCCTGGATCCCTCATCTAGCCAGTGCTTGAGGGACAGATTATATCCTGTTTTTTTGGGAAAGACCAACTGACCCGTCTCTCCTGAGCCTCTCCCCAGCCACCGAGACAGCTGTGGATGTGACGGCCAGCATTCTTGCCCTGCTGGCTTTGGTGAACCTCAGAAAGTTCAGGAGGGGCTGGCAGACCCTGTAGCTGTGTGAGCCGAGGGAGAGGCCTTGCAGTGTTGGACCCAAGTGGAAGCAGAGTAGGCTCCTGTGGCTTCTTGGGGAGGCTACAGAGGGTTTTCTCCACCCTTCTGCCTCCTGGGGTATTTCCTTATTTGGTTTTCCCCAACCTCAGGTTTGGGAAATGCTGCCAGCTCAGGGAAGCAGCCCATCCTGCTCCCATACTTTGGATCCTGGGACAGAAAACTAGGGTCACCCCTCTACTTAGGGCCAACTGCTGGTTCCATGGTCCATGGTGACTCTCTCTCTCCCTCCCTCCCTCTCTCTCTCTCTCTCTCTCTCTCTCTCTGTGTATGTGTGTGTGTGTGTGTGTGTGTGTGTGTGTGGTTTGTTAGTCTCTTTCAGGAACATGGAGGTGGGGGTCAGAGGTGGTAGATAGTTGGCTGTCAAGTTCAATCTGAATTAGCAAGAAGGAGCAGGAGGGAGGGCTGAAGGGTCAGCAGTCCGTGGAGTCTTGGTGGTCGAGGGAACTGGCTACACAGGATGAGACTTAACAGACCTCTTCCCTCTTGTCCCCTCACCCTTCAAATGGCTGCATGGTCAGAGGGCCTCAGTTGATTTCCTCGCAGGAGCCCTTCTCAGCCATGAGGCCACAGAAGAGCTATGGCCCACACACGTTATTTCATCAGGGTTGACAGCATGATCCTCTCCTGTGGGCCCACATTTGGCCGGTGTGTGTGTGTGTATGTTGGGGTGTGCATGTCTTGACTCCCCATTTTTTCTTTTTTCTTCTGACTTGTCACGCAAAACAAATGTAAGTAATTCCTTATACCACAGCCACTCTGACCCACCTCCCAGGCCCACTGTGGGAAAAATGTTCCCAGCACCCTCTGGTCCCCCAGCTGTGTATTTATAGATGGAAATATACTTTATATTTTGTATCATTGTGCCTGTAACCTCTGCCACCTTGTATAAACCCTGATGTACGCTATATGTCCCAGATACGAATGTATGTACACTGATGCTGTCTCTCCCCTGTGCGGCCGCTTGGCCTCTCACCATCCATTGTATGGCTTTATAAATGATAAAGTTAGACACAAACCCAGGCTGTGATCTAGCTGTGTTGTTTGGGCAGGGCTCTGCTTAGTGTGCAGTGGGCAAGAGGGGTGTTTTTAACTGATACTTCTGTGGTCCAAGCACCACCCATGGTTCTGATCACCTTCGCTGGACTCTTAGCCTGAAAAGCAACTCAGAGTTGTTGAAGAATAGAAAAGGATTTGATTTGACTGGCCCAAGTGGCTGAGGAGCCTGAGCAGAGCTGGGTCCAAGAGCTTACCTGGCTGATGTGGGTACATGTCCCAGTCATGTGGTTCTCAGGCAGGCTCTGTCCAAGTGTGGGGTCATCGCTTGCTGCCAGACAGTCCCTGTGGAGAAAGGGCCACTCTCTTCCCATCACTCAGCAGGAACCTGTGTCCATCAGGCTCACCTGAACTCAGAGCCAAGCCCCACAGGTCCCTCCAGCTCCCTCTGAAGCTGTGGGGACTTATGAATGGGGGAGGAATGGGATTTGTCAGGCAAGTCTCTGGGTGTCACCAGGTGGACACATGCTGCTGGCTCACACCCTGGGTCCAGGGGTCCTGGGTGAACTGCTTGGAATTCAGAAAATTTGGGTGGTGCTACTGAGGCCTGCTTAGCATAGCATAGGGGCCTCTGGGAAATCTAAAATTCTCACTCGAGGGGAGGGGCTGGGAGGTAGCTCAGTTGGTAGAAAGTTTGCCTAGCATACGTGAAGCCCTGGGTCCCATCCCCAGCATTGCAGAAATGGTGTAGTGGCACATGTCTGAGATCTCAGCACTGGGGAGGTAGAGGCCAGAGGAGCAGAAATTCAAAGCCATCCTCAGATACAGAGCAAGTTCGAGGTCAGCCTGAGATACATGAGATTCTTTCATAAATAAACACACAGCCAAATCCTCACGGGTCACTTTATGGAGCTCGCCATGGGCTTAGGAAGTGGCTGCACCCAATCACCCTGAGCCAGTGACAGAGCCTGCCCTGTGCACAGCCCAGCAATGGGGTTGTGGGGTGTTCAAGTTTCCTCTGCACCCTTCAATGTAGTCATAGACTGGACTCCAAAGAGCTTTTGTTTAGATGGGTTATATCATTTAATGTTTACTACAGTAGAAATTCAAATTGAGAATAGTTCAAAACTACAACGTCAATTCTTCAAGGAAGCTAATGATATTTTCTAAAACATCAAGGACTGGGGGACACTATTTTGCATGTTTTGAAACCTCTGCTCCAACAGTCATGCCGTTTGCTGGTACAGGCCTCTAGAAGACACTGCCCAGGGGGAGAAAATGAGCAAAAAGACGCATCGTGGCTTGTAACAATATCATCAAGTAGTTTTTGTCTCCCAGAACCTCTGAAAGGGTCTGTTGCAGTCAGCTTTCTAGTTGCTGCGCAGAAAGAACCCAAGCAAAAGCGGCTTGTGGAGGAATGGGTTTATTAGGCTTACGGACTCAAGAGGAGACTCCATCCTGGCAGGGAAAACGATGGCATGAGCAGAGGGCTGGACATCACCTCTGCCACAGCACTGCAAACAGCGGCAGGAAGGTGTGTCAAATACTGGCAAGGGGGAGCTGGCTTATAACCCCCAAAAGCCCGCCCCCAACAACACAGCTCTAGTGAGGTTCTAATTCCCGAATTGCCATCAGCTGAAGATCGATCTATCAGAACACATTTATTTGTTTGTGGGGGACACCTGGATCAAACCATGACAGGGTCTCAGGGACCTCTAGGTTCCCATAGAACACTGAAGCCCGCAGCTGTACCCAGGATGTGACAGTAGGCACAGAGCCTTTGTCATGGGAAAGAGCACACTGATTGAGATCAATGTGGGTTATCTGAGGAGATGGGCCGCGCTCAGGGTGCTATGGTCATAAGATAGAGCATACTGTTATCTGCCAGGAAGCATCATGTACCATGACCTGAGGGATGCACGAGGAACACGTGAGGGATACATGAGGAAACCAAGGCTCCGAGAAGTCACCAGGCTTCTAACTGCCAGAGCTTATACTTACTCTTGCCATTAGCAACAACAGCTGGCATTGAATAAACTTGTGATGGACAGAGTCTGTACCATCTTTTCTCAAGGTGGTCCTGCCCTCCTCATCCTCATCTTGCAGGAGTTCACGGAGCTTGAAGCACTCACTCCGAGTCTCAAAGCTAGGTAAGTGGCAGAGGCGGGCTGCAGACCTTCCCTCCAAGTCCTTCCTAGCTCACACCTCCCGCTGCCCTTGGACAGGTCCTGGGGAGCAGTGAGCACACATGGGTCCCGCAGGTGTGAGTGGCAGGGCCCTTAGACCTGAGACTAGGAGGTCAGGAGGTTGTCACTCAGAAGCACAGGGACTTGGGGACCTTGAGTCCTTGCAGCTTGGGCTGGCTGAGGCCAGGCTGGGTGAGCAGGGCTGGTGTACAGGGTGTGGGCAGAGGACTGGGAGCAGAGCTGGCACGTGGAGGTGAAAAGTGTTCTCAAGCTAGTGTAAGACCTCCCCATTCCAGGGTTCTGAGTGGTCAGTCTGGGGTCCAGCTGGGTCATCAGGATTGCTTTCATCACTCCCCTGGTGACAGTCCATGTAGCCAGGGCTGGGTAGCTTCATGGAAGACCATTGCCCCATGGTGGAGTCTTCTTCACATATACTGAGTGGGGAGGAAGACGCAGCTGGCAGAAGTCCTCTCTGCACCTTTGCCGGCCCCTCCTTGCTGCTCCTTCCTTTGCCCCTTGAGAATAGCACCACTTGGATTTTGACACATCCCAGGCCTGGAAGGGACCCCGGTGGCTCTCTTGTGTCCCCTGGGCAAAGCTCCACCTGAAAGGAAGAGCTGGCACCGACTCCTGGAACAACCCCTCTGGTTCCGAGGATGCCCCGTGGATGTGGCGGCAGGAGCGGTGGGATTGCACCAAACTCTGCCTTCCTTGTTTGCTTTGCTTTTCTGCTGTTTTGAGACAGTGTAATCCAGGCTGGACTCAAATGTGCTGTGAAATGGAGGCTGGTCTTACACATTTGATCTTCCTGCCTCCACCTCCCAAGTGCTGAGATGGATGACGCATGGTGCCACCATGCCCAGCCTCACTGCCCTTCTCCTTTACAGAATTGGCTTTTCTTCTTTAGTTGGCAGAAAGGATTATTTATTCTCCATTCTAACAGTTCACAGTACAGACAGGATGTGGCCCCTTCATAACATGGATGAGATTTGGGACCAAGAGTTCTCTCTGCACCCCTCCCCCAGATAATTTCTATACACCCAGACCAGAGCACACATAGATACATACATGCACACACACAAATATGTGCATATACAGACATGTGAACACAAAGGCACACACTGAAATATACACAGACACGCGAGAACACGTGTGCACACACAGACACACGCACATACAAACGTGCATGTAGATGTGTGTCACAAAGACACACATGAACACAGGTATGCAGACATGGACACAGTTACAATCACATGTGTGCACATAGATATACACAGATACATGCCACACAGGCTCGTATTAACACATAGGCACACTTAAGTGCACACAGACACAAGTGGATGCAGATACACTCACAAACACACAGGCACACAGATCTACACCCAGACACAGAAGCAGACAGATCCACATGGAGGCTTCCAGAACACACAGACATGTAACCCCTCATGCGTGCTCTGTCTCCACACATGCATCTCCTCTCCTGTCCCCTTCCCATCGGGCATTCTGTCCGGCCAGGTCCCATGGCTGTATACTTAGACGGGTGCTGAGGTCAGACTGAGTGAGGAGCCTGGTGGACACTGACAGGGGCGTGGACAACTGGGGTGCAGTGGGCGGGACAAAGGAGCATCTGAAGGCCTGGGGATGGGGAGCTGGGCTTGAGGAGGAAGGGGCTAGTGATGAGGCTGGCTGGCCACCAACATGCAGTGGCCTCAGAATGCACTGGGCTCCACACAGGCTCTGATGGCTACATGAAGGCCAAGGATAGGGATCAGCTTAGAAAGGAAAAGGGTTCTTTGAGGAAGAGCTGTAGCCCCTGGGGCAGAGCTGGAAACTGTGGAAACCCTTCTGAGGTTCCATGCTGATGAGGCTTCAGACACAGGCTGAGTTGAGTGCAGACGGGCTGGGCCCTCTACCTAAGAAGTGTCCTCCGAAATGTGACCTTCTTTGAAGGGTGCTGGTTTGAGCCAAGCCTTCTGAGTTTGTTTCTAGCTTTGCTGGGCTTTCAGAAGGGTGCCTTCCCTCCTTGGGCCTTAGTTTCCTCATCTGCATTATGGGTAATCCCTCTCACCAAGGGCCAGCCTGAAGGCTGAGGCCACATAGCAGGAGTGTGGCCTGCCATGGACTGCGGTCCAGTAGTCCCCAAGAAATATGTGTCTGTAGCCCTTCCCAGATCTCAGGCTTCTCCATCAGCTTCAGGGGTCCCTAGGGGAGACTTGGCAGAAGCGGGGGCTGTGGCCAACAGCTTCTCGATGAAAATATCGATCTGCAGGGCTCCCAGACTCCAGACCACAGCCGCCTCTGCGTCTCCAGCTTTTATGGAGCCTGGAAGCTCATCTCTGGCCATCAGGACAGGATGTCCTGGCTCTGGGCCCTCCCTCAGCCTCCGTTCCATTCCCCAACCCCCAGCTCTGTCCCTCTCCTCTCCACATCCTGCATTTGCAGGATCTGACCTATCAGCACCCTCGACCTTCTCCGGAGACTGTGCTGGCTTGGGTATAGGAGCAGGGCCTGTGTCTTTGAGGAGGGCAAAAGACTACCAGGGAGGGATGGAGGAAGGCTGGACCCAGGAGCTTCTGCAGAGCAGGAGGCCATCTTGGGCTAAGTTATTGAGTCACTCCACAAATTCAATAAGTACCTACTATGTGCATCCCTTGCTTATCTCTGCTGAGGAATTATGGCTGTAAAGAATCAGCAGGTAAGTCCTGACAATGTGTCAGTAGAGTAGAGGAGAGACACACAAAACAGCAAGAGTGTGCGCAAGTGGGTCAGGGTCCAGGAACAGCAGAGGGTCCCTGAGGACACAGCATATTTCTGCTGTTAGAGTTCAGAGGGCGGTCAGGAGTGGGCTGGGTGAAGAGGGGAGAAAGCTCTTTTAGGCGCAGGGAACAACAGATACCACGAGAGGCTGGGAGTGTCTGGCCCTATGCACCCCACCTTAGGTAGCAGCCTTTACAATTGGAACATGACCTGCATTTGGAAGCAAGAAAGAATAGTGGTTAAATGCACAAAGCTGTGGGTTCAAATTCTACCTCCATCCCTACTAGCTCTGCAACCTCTGGCGAGTTGCTTGACCTTGCTGTGTCTCTGTTTTCACATCTGTAACTGTGGGATGTGCTATCTATGGAGGATGACTGTTGGAATTGAGTATTTATACATAAAATCATAAATATTAGGTTTATTGTGTCTTCATTTTCCTTTCTCTTCACTGCCACCAAAAGTTTGAGACCTGCTAGGAATACAGAGTGAGTTCAAGGATACCTTGGACATCATAATGAGATTGCCTCAAAATAAAGTGTACAGACGGATTACAACTCAGAGGTCGATCACTTGCCCAACATGCCCAAGGCTCTAGGCTCTATCCCCAGCACTGAATAACAAAACAAAACAACCCTAAAACCTCCAAATCAAACCCCCCAAGACCCCTTTAAGATTTAATATTATATAATTAGAATATCAGTTCACCTCCTAAAGCTAAGATATTAAATTACCAAACACTTAAATGTGACAGCTTACTTCTGTTTCTGAAGCATAATGGCTGTCTTGCTCCCATCGTTCCAAGTGTGTTCCTTGGAAAGGGACGTAGATGACATGCCCTCTCTAAAAGGACATGTTACATCGTTCTGTTCTGGCCACAGGGAAACATCCCTTTCATGCTGAGCATCTGTGGGTGCAGCTCTCCTTTGGGGGCTTCGAGGAGCAGAGTGTGGGTACATGTTACTTTTCCCCTTACTGTGACAAAATATCTGACCAAAGCTACCTAAGGAAGGAAGAGTTCCAGTTAGCTTACAGTTCCAGAATACACACGGCCTGTCATCCCCAGGAAAGGAGGCGGCTGCTCACATTGCATGTGGCCAGGAAGCAGAGAGCGATGAAGCCGGTGCTCAGCTTTCTGTCTTCCTTTATTAGGGCTGAGACCCCAGCCAACAGTTAGGACGGGCTTTCCCACCTCTATTACCCTAATCTAGAAATGCCCTCAGAGAGCAGCCCAGAGGTTTGCTTCCATTGTGATACTACATCCCATCTAGTTGACAAGATTGGCCATCCAAGTCTTCCCCTTGTCTACTCGACACTCAAATACATCACTTTTAAGTCATTCTCTTCCGCCCTGTTGTCATTGCTTTCCTGTTGCTGGCATAAAGAACCCAACCAAAAACAGCTCGTGGCAGGAAAGGGTTTATTTTGGCTTCTAGTCTTGAGGGGAAGCTCCATGATGGAAGGGGAAAACCTGGCTTGAGCAGAAGCTGGACATCATCTCCTGGGCAACAGCAGGTGGACAACAGCAGCAGGAGAGTGTGCCCAACACTGGCAAGGTAGGGTTAATAAACCATCAAGGTCCACTGCCAGCAACACACCTCCTTCATCAAGTCTCCGCTTCCCAAATTGCCATCGGGTAGGGATCAAGCATTCCAAACACATGAGTTTATAGAGGACACCTGACTCAGACCACCACACGCTGTTTGTCCCCATGACCATCACATATGCAAAATTCATTCAGTCCAACTTCAAACGTCTCCATGATATTTAATAGTCCCAACACTGTTCAGAAGTGTAAGTGTAATGTTTCTTCTGAGACTCAGGTAATCTCTTTACTGTGAGCTCTTAAAACACCAAAAATCCCTCACAAACTTACAAATTTCCAACATGTAAACATTCCCATTGCAAAATGGTGAAATGAGGGCATAGCAAGGCCAGCTCAGACCAAAGTGAGACAAACCAGCAGGGCAAACACCGATTTCCGTAGGTCCACATTTGACACCTGGGGCTCAGGATGGAACTCTTCCTTTCCCAAGGGCTTCAGTAGTGCCATCCCCACAGCTCTGCTGTCTGTGGCACACACAGCCTCCTTCTTGGGCTACCTCTACTCTGTGTCTGCAGCTTTCCTTTACAGACGTCCCATGATTCTGCCTAGGGTGGGGAGGCCTCCATGGCAATTAGGCTTCACCTTCACAGCTTCATACAATGGCTTTCTGACCCTGAAACCCACTGCCTGGCCCTAGCAGCTCTCCAGAACTGTGGCACAGGATGCCCTGATCCTCTAAGTCTTACATCTTCCATGCTCACAAAAACAGTACCACGTGGATGACACTACCAAGTCCTGCAGCTAGTTTGAGATGCAGCCTGTTCCCCTTGGAACACTGCTGCATCGTCTGCCTTCCTGGGTGACCGAGGAAGAGACTTCCTTCCTCAGGTGATTGTATTTGATCAAGGGTCTCTTTGAGCTGCATTCTTAGTTTAGGCTCTTTCTTTTTAAGGATTTTTAAAAGTGTGTGTGTGTGGGGGGGGTAAGTGAGAGAGAATAGGCACACCAGGGCCTCTAGCCCCTGAAAATGAACTCCAGATGAATGCACCACCGTGTGGGCACTGGGGAATCAAACCCTGGGTGGTTAGGCATTGCAGGCAAGCACCCTAACTGTTCAGCCATCTCTCTAGTCCAAGATTCTCCTCTTTTAGATGAATTTACACTTAAAATTTGGAGCTTTCAGTGGGTAGGGTCTTGTCCTCAGGGCATGTTCCCTGTTGTCTGTCTTAGGGAAGAGAAGAAGGCTGCTCTTTAATAATGTTAATCTCTAGCAGTTACAGATGGTTTATTAGATGTACTCTCCTCTTAAACATCAAAATTGCTTTCACACCTTTCCTTGTGAAGCTTCACATTTTAAAATGTCTTTTTGCTCTCTCTCTCTCTCTCTTTCTCTCTCACTGTAGCTTTGAAAAGGAGCAGGGAGCAATAAACATTCCACAGTCCAAATGCTATGCTGTCTTGAAATTTTCTCCACCAAAGAAAATCATGTCTTTTACCTTTGAATTCAGCTTCATTCGCGTTCTCAGGACATAGGCTGAATGCAGCCAGATCCTTTGCCAGAATGTCATGACAGAGTCTGTGTTCCCCTCTGAAACCTCGTGGGTTATTTCCGCTCTCCATGCTTTTCCTGGTCTTCTAAATTCACCAGAATGGCCCATTAAGCTCTGTTTATGGTATTGCAGGGTTTTTTAACTGAAAGTTTCAAACTCTTCCACACAAAACCACATGTCCAAGTCCATCACAGCAATGCCTCTCCCTTCTTGGTACCAATTTTCTGTTTAGTTACACTCCTAATTGTTGTAACAAAACACCTAAGTAAAGCAACTCATGGGAGGAAGGGCTTCATTGGCTCATAGATCCAGGAGGTAAAGATGATCATTGCAGGGAAGGTGTGGCAGCAGGAGTGGGGAGGGCTGTGCCCACTGCATGCAGTCAGGAAGCAGAGAGCCATGGCTGCCGGTGCTCTGTTTGACGTTCTCCTTTATATTGGGTTGGAGACCCCTGCTCATGCCCACAATTAGTATAGGTCTTCCCACCTCCACTAACCTAATCTAGAAACTCTCTCACAGACAAACCCAACAGGTTATTTCCATTGTGATCTAAGTCCTCTCAGGGTGACAAAATTAATAATCATCAGAGCATGCATTGGGAACAGCTGTGAAGTTCTTATTTGTAGGCCAAAGCCAGTCCAAAGGAGCTTCTGTTCCAGGTGCCAGGAGCAGGATCTCACTGGGTCACACTTGGGACACAGGATGGAGAGTCTACAGAGATTCTGGGTTTGGTGACTACTGGATCCCTGAAGGGCAAGCGAAGAAGCACATAGAGCGGCCATTTTCACTCCCTTCATCTCAGAGTGATGGGCCTGTGGTGGGGCAGGGTCACCTTGGGAGCTGGACAAGCCCAGAGGCAGTGTGGCCGTTTCTATGGAGACAGTCACCCATAACTAGGAATGAGGGTCCTGCCTAGAGGGGAGACCTTGGAGTTTCACCAGATGCCACTGGGGTGGCTGCACTGCTAACGGTCCCTCTCACTTTATACACTGACCTTGCCTCACCTCTGTCCAGGGACACCCTAGATACTCCCTCTGGGTTTAGGAGTGAGTTGAGTTCACCTGAAATCCTCCCTGGACCAGAGAGGAGAAAAGCCATAGGCTGGTGGCAGGAGCAATCCACATGATTGCCAGATTGCCCACCAGACCCTAGGAGCAAGAGGCTGCTACCTCTGGCACTGAGGACATGTCTGGGGTCACCAGGCAAGGCTCCTGTGTTCCATGGGTGGCCCAAGGGCTGAAGAGAGAAGCTTCACCCCTATGTACGAGACGTGATGTGTAGTTTCCTGCTGACTTAGTG
>PVHP010004799.1:0-69150 GCA_004024765.1 Zapus hudsonius | reverse complement strand
CCTCTAAGCTCGCAACATTAAAGCAGCCTTATTACTCACCCACCACGACTCAG
This sequence comes from Zapus hudsonius, assembly GCA_004024765.1. NCBI lineage: Eukaryota > Metazoa > Chordata > Mammalia > Rodentia > Dipodidae > Zapus > Zapus hudsonius. Next base: position 69,097 of record PVHP010004799.1, on the reverse strand, counting down.
GGAACTGAGCGGAAGAGGGGGCGGAAAGATTGTGAGAGCCGTGGTGGGGGAGATGGTCCAGAGGCATAGCACCCATCAGTAACAACTCACTTGGGTAAGGAAGACCGAGATGAGTACTAAGATATACAGGATCCCTTGCCACAAGGGCTAATACAGACAGCCCACGAAGGAGGATATACAACTGATCAGGGATGGGGAGGGGGGGAATTGGGGAAGTCGGGAGGGATAACAACGCATGGTTTGCCCACTAAATAATGTAACTCATTATGGACATTAAAAAAAAAAACTGAAAAATGTATCCAGGTGTGGTGGTGCACACCTTTAATCCCAGCACTCAAGGAGGCAGAGGTAGGAGGATTGCTGTATGAGGCCTGGGATTACACAGTGAATTCCAGGTCAGCCTGGGCTAGAGTATGACTCTACCTCAAGACAGACAGACAGACACAAACAAGAACAAATGCTGGGGAAGATGCAGAGAAAAAGGATTCCTTAGACACTGTTGGTAAAACAGATGTTACTGAAATCAGTATGGCAATTGCTTAAAGAAATAAAAATAGAACTGGGGAGATGGCTCAGTGGTTAAAGGCACTTGCTTGCAAAGCTTGACAGCCTGAGTTCAATTTCCTAGCACCCACGTAAAACCAGATGCAAAAAGTGGCCCATGCACGTGGTGTTTATTTACAGCAGAGACCCTGGTGTGTATGCCCATGTGTGTGCAGGCGTATGCATGCTTTTAAAATTTTAAAATGCTTTTTAAATTTCTAGTGTAAACCAGCACTCAGTGATGTATATCCATGTTTTGAAAATCCTAAAAATAGAACATCATCTAGTTATTTCACTATATACCCAAGAGGAAAGAACTCAGCATCTAAAAGATATACGTGCCTATCCATGTTTATTATGGTACTGCTTTTGACAGCCAGATACCAAATAAACATAGGTGCCCAACAAGAGAAAACTGGATAAACAAAGTATGGCATACATACAGTAGAATTTTAGTCATAAAGAAAAGTAAGTTGGGCATGGTAGTGCATGGCTGTAATCCCAGCACTTAGGAAGCAGTAGTAGTAGGATCATGAGCTAGAGGCCAGTTTAGGCTACACAGTGAGTTTGAGGCCAGCCTTATCTATATAAAAACCAACCTTGTTTAAAGAAAAGACAGTGTAAAATCATGTCATTTGAAGGAAACTGGATGAAACTATCGATCACCATGGCCTAAAAACAGGAGGATAAATATTTTATATTTTCTCTCATATGTGAAAATTAAACAAAAAAATTAAGAGAGAGAATTAAAAGTAAGAGGGACTTGGTATAGAAGCAGAAAGGGCCAGTATGGAGAAGGGCAAAAGCATAGGACAAGAGTGTAGATGAGGGGGGGGGGTGGGATACCTTGGTCAATAAAGTGCTTGCCTTGCAAACCTGAGTTTGGATCCCCAGGCTCTACGTTCTTCCCCCACCCCCTTTTCTTTTTCCTTTTCTTTCCCTTCCTTTTGCCTTTCCTTTTTTCCTCTTGGAAAAAAGGACAAATGTCCAGCAGAACAAATGCTTAGCCATAGAGCTCTCTTCCTAAAAGTCTCTTAGAAAGGGCCATAAATGACCTTAAAAATATAGAGTTCAATTTTTGCTACCTACTTTGTCTTAAGCACTCAGGAAAGTATAGCCAGGAAGGAAAATACTTTCTAAGAGTAACATCAAACTATGCCATTATTAAAGTTAAATAGTATATTCTTCATAATTCTTATAGTATCTTCTGCTTTATAAGAGCTATAAGAACTGGTATAGATCATGCCAGACACTACCATGCCATTTGGAGAACAGCTTTAGTAATGGATTTCAGGATCTTCATGGTGAAAGAGAATTATGCCTATCATTTCTGGTGATAGTTACGATTAATTTTAGAATCTTGTGTGCTCAACTGTTGCTTTAACCTTATCTCTTGGTCACAGTCAGCTCACACTCAGATGGTCCTCAGACTATCTAACTTCATTTACCTGGGTCCCCTTGATCACCCCTAAGGCCTAAAAGTTGACAAAAGTGGTAACCCTGAAGATCTCATTTTTACTCAATGTCTACCCCCACCCAACTTCTTGCTTTTATTCTTTCTTTACAACATTTTCTTCCAGGACTTCTTTCTACACTCTACCAATGCACTTTGGAGTTACTTAGGCCCATGGAGATGTTTTCCAATTGCGACTACAGATTGACCCCACCCAGCTCAAAGAAGCCAGATTGGTTATTGTCCCAATTCCCTAATGGCATTTAGGGTTCTTTTCTCAGAGGGGGGATTGAGGCAGTTTAGGGTGACTGGACCCTTTGATGTAAAAGCAGGAAATGTCTTTGACCCCACCCTTACAGTCTTCAGTTTAAGAGGTCAGAGAAGGATCTGACTTCTCATTATCTCTTGCCTAAAGGAGTTCCCTATATCTGTTTTTCCATAAACAACTTAAGTTCCTCTCTAGATAGGAGCTCACCTTATCTATATTTAAGATTCCTAGAAGGATTAAACCTGAACCTGAGCAATTTTTCTTAAGGTTAGGCTTCCTCCCATTCTGTTCATAGCCAGGTCTACATCTCTCTGTCCCAGTTATTGGTTCCTTCCCACACTCAGCTGCTGATCAAAAAGACCCACAAGGTCCCCAAAACATGAGAGACTTCTGTCAAAGCTCTTGAATACCTGCCCAAGGCCTACGGTAAGACCCTATTGCTGAAGAAATCACAGAGTGTCATCAAACAACACCAAGAGATCCTGCTAGATCCAGAATGGTAACCAGCTCCCAGATGGTAGCATGTGTATCACTGGAAGGTGTTGCATGAGCTGTCAGGAGAAATTGGTCAATGATATTTGGAGAAAGCAGATAACACTGATATACAATATAAACAGCTGTCACAAGAATGCTGAACACTGTTATATGGAAGAGACCTGCAAGTCAAGAAATGCTCATCTGTGCAATAGTGGTGCTAAACCTAGGAAGGTAATCAACAGCTTACTAATTGGCTAAGAGGTCCGCTTAATGACAAGGAACCCTTAAATGGAGTTGGATCCATGGCAAAATCTTATGGGGACCAAGAACCCGGGCTCCTAGGGGCAATTCCCACTACCAGAGAGCTACAGAGAAGCTAGCCATAATGGCAATGCTTGTCTCATAACCTATCTTGATGGAGATTCTATTTGTATTTTTCAAAAGACAGTGAGAGAGCCAGGGACAACCCAAGTCCACCAACAAGACATTGGATAATGGCTGACATCCTGGCAGGAGACAAACCACCCCTGGACTTCATACAGGCCCAAATGAAACCTAGGAGGAAGTGACGAGACAAACAGGAGACCAATCACCAGAGCAAGTCTGATAATCCATGAAAGGTCAATGGAGACAGACACCAATACAACCCAGGGCAAAGGTCCAGAGATACTTAAGATCTCAACAATAAAGCAGGCTTAAACCTCACCCACCGTGATTCAGGGAACTACGTGGAAGAGGGGGCGGAAAGAATATAAGAGCCATGGTGGGGGAGAATATCCATAGACATCACCCCCCTCAGCAACAATATACAAAGGGGGAAGGAAAAAAAGGGCTACCTCTGGTACAGTTCATAACCCCCTGCCCTATGGACAAATCTAGTATGTACATGGAGGAAGGACCCCAGTGGGTAGGGGATGGAGAGGAGGGAAATGGGGACACCTTCACAAGATTTGTTCACACAATGTATATATTTGTTCATAATAAAGATGTTAAAAAACACACACCTGAACCAGGTATTGTGGTTTAACTCAGTCCCCACTCAAAACACATTAATTTGGGTCTCTAGAAGGGCTTTATCCCTCTTGCCTTCTTGTAGGCAGTTGTTTTCATAATCTCTCCTCTTTCTTTCTCTTATCTAATAAAGTCTCACTAAACTTTAAAACAAAACTCATCAAACTGTTGAGTGCTAAAATGAGACATCTCTATCATGCTCTCCAAAGGATCAGGGACGTAGAAAGAATGTAAGAGCCAGAGGGTAGAGACAAGTGTTGTAGATGCAATATTCTTGAAATGAAGTGACTGTTGCATTAATGACCTTACAGTAGCTGTCAGCTGTCATTCCTCCACATGACCTGCACAATATTGAGTCCAAAATTTTGACATGGATGGTGGAGGAAGGCAATAAATAAGAGACATAGAAAGAGAAGAGAAAGCTGGGTGTGGTGGTAATGCCTTTAATCTCAACATTCAGAAAGCTGAGGTAGGAGAATCACCATGAGTTCAAGGCAAACCTGGCCTAGAGAGTGAGTTCCAAGTATGCCTAGACCAAAATAAGATTCTGCTTCAGAAAAAAACAAAACAAACACCCCCCCCCCAAAAAAAAACCCCACAAGCCGGGCGTGGTGGCACACGCCTTTAATACCAGCACTCCGGAGGTAGAGGTAGGTAGCCTGGGCTAGGGCGAGACCCTACCTTGAAAAACAATAACAAAAACCACAAAACAACAACAATCCAAACAAAACAAAAACTGAGAAAAGGGATTAAGACAGGCTATGGGAGAAGATTAAGATCAAATTATAGTATGCTCCTAAATGAATATTCTCAATACGAAATTTAAAAAGAGAAATAGGAATGATAAAATAAGATTAGTGATTTGTTTTGAGACAGAAAAAAATACAGGAACACCTGATTGTATCTACATTTAATTATTTTTAAATTTCCATGCTGAATGGCTATGACTTTATTTACTTATGTTTAAAATATTTTATAGCTAAAATAGAAAATAAGTTAGCACTATAACCAAAAGATAGCTTAATCTACATCATTCCATTAAATTATCATAGTTGCTAAGAGAGCTAAAGGAAGAATTTTCTGCCATGACTTGTTCTCCTATGTTGATCTGATGTCAAAGAAACATATAAATATATCTAAGACTGGAGAAAAGAAAATTTAGGCATATTTATAATTTCCTAGTAACAATTCATACTAGGATACTTAAGTGTTTTTGTCATCTCTTTAACACCTTTATTTTAAATAAATCCAGTGCTCTTTTCACTGTTTTTATTCCCATTTTCAAACTTTTTTTTTTAGTTTCTATGCTGTCTATATCACTTTATAAGCTACAGGATGGTATTCTGCTTAGGGACCTAACCAAGCTCTAGAGCCAGAATGTCAGGGCTCCAATTGTAAACCTTACAACTCAATAACTGTGTAACACTGAGCAAACTAACTTCATCTTTGTGTGTCTCAGGATAAATGTTGAATCATGTGTTTAGAGCTAAACCTAGCAAATAGTCATGCTCAATACATGTTAACTACTTTCAAGGAAGGTAACCAAGTTCTCTTAGCTTTCCTAGTACACTCTGATTTCTATTTTTGATTAGCAGTGGAGGTGTAGACTAATACAGTCTTCTTCCTATAAGCTTTCTAGTTTTTAATTCACCTCATTCTAATCTATTATATACTACAGTCAGGTCAATTTTAATTCTTTTCATAAGCTCCCCTTTCCTATAATAAGAAAACTCTTTGGGGTTCCATATAAGTAAAAAAAAATTATATACATGTATGTTTCACAGTGGCTTTCTAAATTAATGTGTATATTAATTGGAATACAAAGTTTCAAGGCTAAGTTTTAGCCTAACAAACATCAAGACAAATTTATTGTTATAAGAGCAACAAAATTATTATAAATTGCTTTTAACTGGCATCAGAAAATCCCTATTACATCTGCAATCACTCTGGACATAGTTTGAGATTTGATTTTGTAAAAAAATCACTAGTCAAGTACATGTAGTTGAGTTTCACTTACCTCTTAGAACCCTAATTTTGTTTTGTTTCAACTAAAATGTTATATAGATGCCATCATTCCATGCTACCATGGTCACAAAGGTACCACCTATTGAATGAATATAAATAAGACTGTTTCCTGACAAGACCAAAATAAGCAGCTGTTCAGGAAATTATTATCAATGGAGGCATTGGAAGAGGCAAATTTATGTCACTCTCAAACTGCATAATTACTGGGGTTTGTACAAATTTTAAGTGTGTTTCTATCCTAAAATTACAACTCTGTGTAAAATTCCTATAATTAAAATTTTCTGGGCTGGAGAGATGGCTCAGCAGTTAAGGCACTTGCCTCTAGTGCCTAAGGCCCTGGGTTCAATTCCCCAGTACCCACATAGCCAGACCCACAAGGTGGTGGCCCTGGTGCGTTTTCTCTCTCTCTCTCTCTCTCTCTCTCTCTCTCTCTCTCTCTCTCTCCCTCCCTCCCTCCCTCCCTCCCTCCCTCTCCTTGAAAATTAATAAATAAAATACTTTAAAATTTTCTTTCAGAATATTTTAGAAATTTAGAAAGCATTCCAAAATCTTTTGTAAAAATTATTTTTATATAGGTTCAACACAGTGTCTAAATGTGAAATAATATTTTTAAAAACAAATTTCACTAAGATCATTTGATTAGCAGTTGATATTTTAGTGACAATGTATTTTGGACTACTACTAAAATAGGCCCAAAAATATGATCTGGGCATATAAAAGTTATAGGGCTACTCTTTGAAAATTAATTCCTGGAAATGTGAAAATCATGAAACTTTTTTTTTAACATTTACCTTTTTTCTTCTTTTGCTCTCAGCTGTTCTTCCTGTCTCAAAACTTGAACCATTATAGATTCAAAAACTCCACTTGTCAAGCCTGCCAAACTTCGAGGTGTTGACCGACGCCTTGTTGAAGTACATGCAGTTCCCTTCTCCTCCTCCAATCCATAATAGCCTCTAGATGTAACTGCTATCGTTGTCTTTTCTCTCAAGTTCCTTGGAGAAGAATAAGTCAATTCACAAGGTCACATCTTCTGGTTAAGTAATACATCCCTTCACCAATACTTTAAGAAATCCTTTAGCAGAATATATATAAAATGATTAGTTAAACCTTACTTAGCCATGTTCAGGAATTTTATCCTCTCTACACAAGTTCTAACAACTTATCTGAAAATAACAAGTACTGAATGGATGAATTTAAGCTCATTTTAGTGTTTTCTCACCAGGTGACCAAACTAGCTCTATAACTTTTTAAAAAAATCAATACTAATAAAAGAAAACATTAATGAACAATATGAATGAACACTGTAATGAAACCTAGAAACCTTCTGACTAAACTGAATAAGAAATTGAAGACTCCAGATTTCCTCTTCAATCTCAACACAAATGTCTCCTTACATTATGTTTTTATCAATACTTTGATGTCCCAGTTCAATACTTAAAAGTAATTATGAAGACTATTTTAGCAGTATGCCTAATTGTCCATAAGTCATCTATATGAATTTGAAATACTTAGCTAAAACCATTTATACTAGTGGTAGGGATGTAGTTCAGAGGAAAAGTATTTGCTTAGCAAGCATACAGCCCTAGGTTTTGATCCTCAACACTGCTAAAGTAAATTAAAACATATTTATACTTTTTAAAAATGTTATAAGGAAGGTTGCTGTTTTGTAAGTGAATTAAAGAAATAATTTTAAAGGAGTTTGAACAGAGATACACATGGGTGGATAAGGCTGTTCCCAAAAGCCACAACAGAAAATTCCAGGAATGGGGTGACATATCTCCCTATGAGTTGTCAGTCAGAAAGCCCACAGAGAACCCTGAACAATATAGGCTATTGCCATTGTTCTTATTTGCCACCAAAACTAGATGATAAAGTTTTTATTGCTGAAGAAATCACATGCTTCAGTTGCAGAACAGAGAAGTTAAAGTGGAATTGAGCTAAAAAGCTAAGGTAGGGTCTCCCTCTAGTCCAGGCTAACCTGGAATTCACTCTGTAGTCTCATGGTGGCCTTGAACTCACAGCAACCTTCCTACCTTTGCCTCCCAAGTGCTGGGATTAAAGGCCACCATGCCTGGCTCCTGGCTTGCTTTTATAGAGCCACCAGGTGGCTGGGGAGAAAAGTCATAAAAGTCTTACCCAGCTGTGGTCCAAATGTGCTACATAAATGACCTGCCAGGTAAGATGTGCCCATTAGTACAATAGTGGCAAAACTGTTATAGGGATAACTAACCACTTTCTGAGGCCTGTTTCACAGGAGGGAATTAATTCCTGGTACTGTAAAGCCTGCGTCTAGGGAAGTCATAGACCATTGGAGAGGGAATCTGCTACTGTTTACATGTTAAAGGGGTAGTTGTTAAACTGTCTTTAAGCACTTATGTTTAAACCCATAGATTACTACTGCCCTCAGCCTCAATACAGGTTCTTCTTCCAATGGGCAGAAGTTAATGCTGCCCAAAGAGTCAAAGCTGACAAAAGTACTAAGTATAACTGACAGGTATGCTCAGCCCTACACCAGACATCTGAATCACCCTTTCAAAGACTCAGGAAACATCTGGGAAGAGGGCGTGCATGGAAAGAATGTTAAGAGCTGAAGGATTGGAAGAGCTGAAGAATGCCGTCTTCTGAACATGACATAAACATTACATTCAAGAAGACCCAACTCCTCTCAGAGTAGCTACTGGCAGATAACGGTTATTGGAAGAAGGGAGGCCATGAACTTCAGTGGTATAGCCATTAGTAAGTCGCCTATGCTCCAGTGAAAAAACTGCTTATAATTTAACTTGATGAAACACACACACACACACACACACACACACACACACACACACACACCAACACATATTTATACTGGAAAAAGAAACATTTAAAGCTAGTCCAATTAATGATTTCTAAGTCTGTGTCTATTATAAGAAAATTATAGAAAGCTTCAAGGAAAAAATATCTGTTCTACTTTTGTAAAATGTTACAGAGCCTCTGATTTCATATATGTTGTTTCTACAAGTCAATACTCAAAAGTAAACACCGAAATTGCTGGATAAGAATATACATGAATTAAATGTTGGCTATTATTTTATTTCCCTGCTTTCCTAAATATTACCAAAAATTTCACTGAAATGAATAACTGTATAGCATGAAATGCAATCAAAGCCCTGCCCTTCTTAGACTGTGTCCACAGTAATTTATGGCTATAAATTCTAATAACTTTATAACAATTACCCTTACTGGCACTGGGTACTATAAGTAGATTCTATTGAATTGTTGCATAATCATGTGTTTTTTTTTTGTGTGTGTGTGTGTTAGAGGGAGAAAACACTCTAACTGATTCTACTTTTGAGTAGGATAACAACTTTAAACTGGCTTTCTAATATAACAAAGGATTTGGGCTAACTTAACATCCTGTTTCAGGCTATGATCCTTTAGTGCAATATACCATACAATTATAAGATAGCAACATCACCTGAGAGGAAGGAATTTAGCCATGAAGTACCTGCCTGGCAATAAATAAACCGTGAATAGATGAACTTGGGTTCATTTCAGTGTTTTGTTCTTGCCAGGTGACCTAACTAGCTTTGTAGCCTAACTTACCTTTTCATGAACACTAAAGGAAGAGAACATTGAGGACAATGATCCATTAAGTATGTAAGAACACAGAATAAGAAGAGTTGAGAGAAGCAGTAAATCACAAGGCTAAATTGTTATATAATAAGAAAGAAACAATATTTACTCAACTTCTACCTTATAAAAACAGAAAAGATGAAGTTGTGAGCCCTAACCCCTCACTTTTTTGCTGGGGGGAATTGAACTTAGGGCCTCAAACATGCTAGGCAAATGCTCTATCTCTAAACTATAACCCAATTAAGCTCCTTTTAAAAACAGTATCTTAGAACAAAGATAAAAGAGAAAGCAATATCCTTTATTCATCAAAAATAAAAATTTGTGAGCTCTGTAATTTTAAAAGGCCAATTAACTGTTCTATTTCTGTCTTATCAGCATATAAAGACTACTATACTCAGTCAGCGTTAAGAGTATAAGGAAAGAAATATTCTCAAATTATCTTATAGGGTGCAGTCTTTCTGAAAGTCAATTTGGTAACAATACTTACAAGTTAATATGAATAGATCCTTTGATCAGTCATGCTCCAAGGAATTTATCCTATAGGCATACCTCAAAAACTAGTAACAATAAAGAGCACATGAAGGATATGTTAAAAAGATTGGATACATAAATGTCCTATGACATGACTAAACAATGTACTATGTAATACAATTCATTTTTTTTTTTGACAGGCCAGGCATGGTGGAGCACGCCTTTAATCCCAGCACTGAGGAGGCCGAGGTAGAAGGATGGCTGTGAGTTCAAGGCCAGCCTGAGACTACATAGTGAATTCCAGGTCAGCCTGGGCTAGATTGAGACCCTACCTTGAAAAACCAGAGATATATGTACACAGTATAAAAGATGTCATTATAATGCTAGGTGTAAGTCTTTGAACAAAATATATTTAAACCAAAAAGGATCACAAATATATATGTATACATACATATGTCATCCAGAAGTGTGTATGTGTGTATGACTTCAAATTCTTACCTTGACCTAGACTAGTGCAATTGCTTCATGGTAGGTTTCTTTCCTTCTGCTCCTCTCCCTATTAATATAGCAACCCATGTTTCTTTTAAAAAGCTACTCACAACATGCCTTGCTAGTCTCCTCCAAATCTTCCAGTTATACTAAAAAAAAAAATCTGGAGTTATAATCTATAAGACCTAGTGTGATGTGGCCTTCACCCCATCCTCCTCACCATACCTTTTGTCTTTCTAACCTTGACTCTTTGCATGCCAACCAAGTCTCCTTTTATTTTCAAGTCACACCACTACATCTGCTTCCCCAGCATCTTTGTACTTCATTTCTCCCCTATAAGACAATCTTCCACAGACATTCATATGCTAAGTCTATCATTTCATTCAAGTTTCCAATGCTACCAAATCTATGGAAAGGAATTTTTCCGATGATGGTGTTTACAGAATATCCCTTATTATTCTATGCCTTTACACTGGTTTGTCTTTATGTTACTTAGCATTACCCATTACCCACTAGAAAAAAAGGTCCAAGATGAGAGTTTTTATCAGATCCCTGAAATGTAGTGTGTACCTATGTGTAGTGTCTGTAAGGGTACAAACCAAGCTATTTTCATTTATTTACATGTAAGTGTATAAGTGCCACAGGGCCTCTTGCTACTGCAAACAAACAACAGACATTTGTGTCACTTTATGCATCCAGGTTAGGTAGTGGCTTGGGGAATGAACCCTGGACGGCAGACTTTACAAACAAGCACCTTTAATCACTGAGCCAATTTTCCAGTCCCTGCTGTTTTTCTTTTTTAATTTACATACATAATTAAAGTGAGCTATCTATTTGACCACAGTAAAAAGAATCCTGATTAAGTATTACTGGTTATTTGATTGTCATTCACCAGAGAATAAAATAAAAACTAAATCTCACCTCACCTCCAAATAGGAATTGCCAAATAACTAACCAATGGCCACAGACACCCTACAGTAACTCTTCTAAAGCTCAAGTGTTTTTATTCCCATGAGAAAAATTATCAACCTGACAATAATTTGAATGATAATATACTGTCAAGTACAATAAGTGTGGTTGACTGAGTTTTAGTTATATTTCATTTCTTAAAAACATAACAAGCCATTATTAATGTATTCTGAATTTCAGAATTATGAGGCTCAATTCTACTTAAAACTATTTAAAGTATTAACAAAAAGCAAACTGATATTAATTGAGGCTTTCTATTTGATATATAATTGATAGAAAATAATTTATATTTACTTATAATCAAAACATGAACTGATACTGCCACCTATTAAAAACAGATGTTGAATGTTTTTATTATTATAAGCTTTTGTTATTATCAAGCACAATGTAAATATATATATATATATATATATATATATATATATATATATATATTAGCTGTATTTTGTATAGGTCAGTAATAAGAGAGCATATTTAGCATACATAAGGCCCTGAGTTCAATCCCTAACAGGCACAGTTATCTGCACAATTAAAACCTGGCAACAGAATTAGCTAATCTATTTAATATTTTAAATGAAGTTTCAATAACTTTATTAACCCATTTCATTAAAATATATCAAAATGCAACTATAACCCTATAGTCCTTAAAGTCCTTGCAAGAAGGGGCAGTATGTGAAAGGCGGTGATACTTAATAGGAAAGAGAAAAGATGATAAATAAAAGAGCTGTGACTATTAAAGGGATCCACACAATGATTAAGCACAGTTACGGATAACCTGAAGGTTAGAAACGAGGAAATTGTTAAAATAAAAATAAATCTTAGTCCTCCTGTCAGTACCTTCCATTGGCTGAACCTAACCAGAAGACAGGACAAGGCAGACTAGATGCATTCTTTAGAAATCAGCCTCTTGGGGCACAGAGCAGAATATATACAAAGGTGGGGAATTCTTTGGAGGAGGAAATAAAGTCTACCTACCATCACAGAAAAACTTTAGTATTAGTTTTCAAGAACAAGCAAATGAATTATTTATAATCTACAAGACATAATGTGCTTTGCATTTCATTTCTTCCAGACCATATCTTTTGCAGATAGAAATTTTACTAGGGATTTTGACAAATATGCATATTTGATAAATTAAATATCCTAATGTAGTCATTGCATTCTTCAGTGTATGTCTTCCATCATGATTTATGGATCCCTTGGGCTGGGAAATGGTTCAGCAGTTAAAGGTGCTTACTTGCAAAGGCTACTGACCTGAGTTAAATTCCCCAATATCCATATAAAGCCAAACGCACAAAGTGGTGCATATATCTGGAGTTTGTAGTGGTGAGAGGCTCTCCTGCACCTATAGTTGATCTCTCCCTCTTTCAAATAAATAAATAATAAAGATATATTTTAAAATGTTTATGTATTCTGGACTAGGGCTCAGCAGTTAAAGGTGCTTGTTTACAAAGCCTGCCAGCCAGGGTTTAATTCCCAGGACCCATGGACCTGGCATTCATTTGCAGATTAATAAATATATAAATTATATATATATATATATATGTGTGTGTGTGTGTGTGTGTGTGTGTGTGTGTGTGTGTGTGTGTGTGTAATTTTAAGAACTCTGAGCTGGAATAGTCATTAAAACCAAGTATCCAAGTAAACCTAACATAAAAGAAACTTTTCAAATGTCTCTACAGCCAACTATTAAACAAAATCTTTCAACACTAATGAAGTATAACTATGCTCTCATAAAAAACTTTACACTGTAAATGTTTAGACAAACGTTTCTATGTGATTCATAAATAAATATGCATATACTAGGGCAACATACTAAAATTATTTTTCTGCTTTGGAAGTCAGACCATAAAAGTTTGGAAGCGGGTGTGGTGGCACATGCCTTTAGTTCCAGAACTCAAAGGCTGAAGTAGAAGGATCACCATGAGTTTGAGGCCAGCCTGGGGATACAGAGTGAGCTCCAAGTCAGCTTGAACTAGAGTGAGACCCCACCTTGAAAATAACAGAACTTTGAACAACAGTGCTCTTATCTATAGCTAAAAGCTACCCAATATCCATTTTTTTCTGAAATATAACCACAGGAAAGAACAAACTATGAAACTTATTTCCTAATCGATCTTTACATTTTATTCACCCAGTTGTTTTCCTCATTTCTCCTAAAACTTCTTTGTCCTCATGCAGATTTCTAGTTTCTTGTTTTGACTTTCATTTATTCTAACGCAATTCAACTTCTTTTAGCTATTCATGTACATAACTAGTTGAAATAAATAATACATAAATAACTTATCCTATCTCCCTTGGCCAATCTCTTTCTATCTCAGGCATTTATTTAGCTTCTCTGAAATCTCAACCTAAAACCCCCTTTAAGCCTACATCCCCACTACTCAGCATTATAGGTAAAAACTAGCAAAATAAAACAAAACCCTTTATTTTGTGATTTTCAATAAATGGATTCAACCTTGCCTAAGATGACTTCTTTGAAAGTAATCAAATCCCTCTTTTGTTTTTCATAACAGCAAAGTGGCATATTTGTTTGTTTGCAGTGGCAAGAGGCCCTGGCAATACCCATTCTCATTCTCCCTTTCTCTGGCCAACCTCTCCAGATACCAATCATTGATGAGATTTTAAAGTGATAGATTTTCAGAGTTGGATAATGAAAAAAAGAGGAAAAATATGTTGAGTTTTGCCTCTGCCTACCTAAAATAACTGGTTCAAACAGAGATGTAGGGACCTGGCTAGAGTTAAAGACATAAACTTAATTAAGAGGACATGGCAATCAGATATTATGGTGTCCACAGAAAATAAGTAATAGTAGTAAGCTCTCTTTTCATCTTTCATTTACATAAGGTTATAATATTCTTATTCTCTACAAATCATTAAATTTGTACTGTTTTTGCATATGATTCTTATGCTAAGGACCAAAACACTGGTGAAAAAAATGCTGATTCTACCAAATTATTAAAAACAAAATTTCTGGTAGACATGATGGTTACACACCTTTAATTTTAGCACTCAGTAGGCAGATTGACCTGAGTTTGAGGCTAGTCTGGGACTACAAAATGAATTCCAGGTCAGCTTAGGCTACGGTGAAACCCTACCATGAAAAACAAACAAAAACCAAATTTCTGGGCTGGAGAGACAGCTCAGTGGTTAAAAGTGCTTGCTTGCAAAGCCTGATGGCATGGGTTCCCACGTAAGGCCAGCTGCATGAAGTGGTGCATGCATCTAGAGTTTTGTTTGTAGCAAGAGGTCCTGGTGCACTCATTCTCATTCATTTTTCCCCTCCTTCTCTTCCTCTGCTTGCAACTAAATAAAAACATTTTTTAAAAACAACCAATTTTCTTATAGAAAAATATACAGAAAAAACAACTCAGGGGCTATCTTGGCAGAGGATCCATTTTACCAGCTATTAAAATGGATTTTAAAGCTAATAACAAAAATAATATCAGAAAATCAATAATTACAGATCAACAGTAGAACAAAGAGGTTAAAATTAAATTCAAATACACCAGGAATGTTATCATAAAGATGGTATTTCAAAACAATTGAAGAAAAGTGATGCTGTAACAACTGGCTACACATAAGAGAAAAACAAGCTACAATTCAACTTTATTCTTCCAAAACAAATACTAGACACATCCATTCATTTATTCACTTTATTCCTTCATTCAACATTAATTAAATGCTTGCAGATAATGGGTCAACACCTAGCCCATTATCTGCATTAATATTTATAGGCAAGGTTCCTGTCTTCACTGAGTTTCTGCAACATTAAAGAAGATATATGTAATGAAAGTAATATATATATATATATATATATATATATATATATATATATATATATATATATATATGTTCTAAGTTACATAGTCTTAATTGTGTAAAGGGCAGTCAAGAATAATTTCTCTGAGTAATAGGAAGAGGACTAGCCATACAAAAAACCAAACCAAATAACAAAAAAATGCTCAAAATGAAAGAGCAACTAAAGTATCTATAGAAAAAACAACCCTTTCTGTCAATCCCTACAGCATCTGGTCATAAGAAACATAGCACAATTGTTAAATACCTAGGATCTTGAACCAGACAATTTGTATTCAAATCCAGGGCCTAATACTAGTGAGTCTAGGCACTAATTGTCTGCTGCTTCAGTTTCTCCATTTGTAAAACAGCTTATACAAAATCAGTGATTACCCTAAGTGTTGTAGGGACAAAATTAAAATATGCCAAGCCCTTTAAACAGAGTAGCAGTGACGTTAGTAAAAGTTAAAATGGTCAAATGAACCATAATTTCAAAACTTCTGCTGGGCTTTTATGTATTAAACGCAACTGGGACAAGTTCTTGTTTTTTTTTTGTTTGTTTTTGTTTTTTTGTTTAATTCACTGCTATAGACTGATAAATTAGTCATGAAAGCACTGTGTAAAGTACAGATATAAATTATAGTAAAGGGGCTGGAGAAATGGCTCAGCAGTTAAAGGTGTGTGCTTGCAAAGCCTAATGGCCAGGGTTCAATTCCCCAGTATCCATGCAAAAGCCAGAGCACAAAGTGGCATATGCATCTGGAGTTCATTTGCAGTGGCAAGAGGGCCTGGCCTGCCCATTCTCTCCTTTTCTCTGCTTGCAAACAAATCAATTTTTAAAAATTTTAAATAAATCATAGTGGAGTAATGAAAGCACTAGAAAACTAGCTAGCACATGATTTAAAGCACACATACATACATGTATTTTTCTTTTACTTTATTACTGTTTGTGTGTATGAGCATGTGTTTGTGTATGAACTGACCCCATGCATACGGAGGTCAAAGGACAACTTTCCAGAAGGTTCTCACCTGTCCACCTCATTTGAGGCAGGATTCCTTGCTTGAGGTTCCTAGTACGTCAGCTATTCTTTGCTGGGCTTGCCTCAAGCTTCCAGGAAATTCTGTCTTGCCTCCATCTCAACATCAGCATTGGTGTGCCAGGATTACAGAAGCCTGCCACAGCCTAAGGTTATTTACATGGACAATAAAAATATTGATTAAAAATAAAACAAAATTTTTTAAAATGGTTCTCCTTTCTTGGTAGCCAAACAAAAGATGGTTAACTCATGTGGTAAAAATAATTTTAGAAGAAAAAAAAAACCTGTAGAGTCCTTCTGTTACTGTTTAATGTATGACTAAAAATGCTGAAATAAAATAGTTCCACATGAAGTAACATTCAAACAAAGTCTTAAAATGATAAATAGGATATGAAAGTGCATACATGGCAAATCAACATTTTCTATTTGTGTGTGAATAAATAATGTGTATTAGTATAAATGGAATGAGGATGGCTAAAAAGTAATTACTTCTATCTGATAGGATGGATCATTTTTCTAATTTTGTTTTTTTTGGCAATTTTCTGTTTTTCCAAATCTTCAGAGAGCATGTAGAATATTTAGCTGAGTGTACAACATATTGAAAGAAATGAATGGCGGTTGCATATTAGCTAAAAATGGTTTTAAATTGCTACAAATTAAAATCTCAGCTATTCTATAATTTATATATTCCTACTACAAAATGCTTTCAATAAGTCCTGAAAATTGTAACTTTTAACTATCAACCAAATTACCTATCCTGGAATCAAGAGGTACACAAAACTACTAATATACTACAATTACACCATGATCATGTTTAGTAGAACTGGAGTACATAAACAGTTCAGAATACCTTGAAATATTGTCATATTTAATTGTTTCTAAATGCCTATTGGAATTATTACATATTATTTAAAACTACCTTTATAAGTTTCAATTATCTTACTATTATTCAATTAAAATAGATTTGGGTTAAGAAAAACCAAGGTGCTAAACCAAAAAGCCAGCAAACACTAACAAGCATGAAAAGCCAGAGCTCAAATTGCTCTTCACACATCTTAGGGCTGGACTCTAAGATCTGCCCCCCAGTGACACACCTCTTCCCCAGTAGGGCTCTGCCCACTGGAGACCATGTGGCCACACATTTAAACCATTACAGTTTGTAATAATTTTCTTTGGGCCTTCACAGACAAAACCATTATAAAGCTGGGCATAGTGATGCACACCTTTAATCTCAGCACTCAGGAGGCAGAGGTAGGAGGGTCACTGTGAGTTTGAGGCCACCCTGAGACTACATAGTGAATTCCAGGTCAGCCTGGACTAGAGCAAGAAACTGCTTCAAAAAACAAACAAAAACCCCTCAAAAAAAACTGTTGTGAAAAATAACTTGGTAGAATAGAATGACTTGGTTGATAGAATAACATAACTTTTCCCCTGAGAATTTGGAAGGGACTCAAATTATTCAATTAAAGAAATTAAGCAATTAAGCCCACCCTAAATTATTTACCAATGTACAACTAGCCTACTACCTCCTACTACCTATTTTGGCAAAAAAGGATATAGTGCTATCATTTCCCTAAGATTTCTTCAATGTCTAATGCAATAATCCATCAAATATAGAAAAATGCTGAATGTAATTCTATTTACGTGGAAGTCAAAAAGGTGTTGAAAACTAGGAGATGTCAAACTAATGACATCTTCTCCGTTTCATTTACAGATCACTTATAATTCCCTGGTTTAAAAGACTTCCTAACATGGGACATCAAACTCTTTTATTACTATAGGATATTTAGGCCTTTCATCATCTGACTACAAAATCTGGCTCTCTTTGTACATTTGTCACTACTTTTCTATACGTAACCACACTCTAGCCAACCTAAACTACTGATCATTTTCTAGCTGCAGTAGCTTTATTGTTTTTATCCTTTTGCACTTTCAAATATGCCACTTTTGTTTCCTAGAAAAACCTGTATACCAATTTAGTTTATTCACTCCTGTTTTTCTATATTCATCTTTGAATTCCCTGTAGTGCCCATCAAATAAGCACTATAAATTTATACTGAACAATGAACTGTATCTATCTTACCACATTAACCATTCTTTATTAATATTAATATTTTATTCATTTGTAAGCAGATATATATGTATATATACACTATATATATATATATATATACACACACATACATATATATCTGGGCGTACCAAGGCCTTGAGTCACCACGAACTCCAAATGCGTGTGTGCCACTTTGTGTATCTGGCTTTACGTGAGTACTGGGGAATCGAACTTGGATTGTTAGGTTTTGCAGGCAAACACCTTAACCACCGGGTGATCTCTCTAGTCCCCTCCCTTTTTTTTGAGACTGAGTTTCACTAGATAGCCCAGGCTGGCATCAAAATTCAGATCCTCCTGCTTCACCTCTAGAATGCTGAATCAAAAGCTTGTACCCCTATGACCAGCCCATAAACTCCTTTTTATTATGCATGAATGCATGTTTGTTTGAATCTGTTTCCCTCTTGTGGGGCTGAGGATTGAAGCCAGTATCTTGCACATGGTAAACAAGTGTGATATTACCTTCCCACCTTCTTTCTCTCTCCCTCTTTTTCTTTCTTTTGAGAAATACCCTCATTAAATTGTCCAGGCTGGCCTGGACCTTGTCTTTTATCAAGCTTTTGAACATGTAGGTACGGAATTTCTATTCAACAAGTAGAACTACACATAACTACTGGACTCCTTTGTGTTTGAATAACCACCCATTATTTAATTTCAAGTAAATGTTTATAGAAGTCAAAAAGTAACCAACCAAGTAGAAAAGTTCCTGCATTCACCAATTTCGCATTCTAGCCAGAGGAGATAAAGATACTTTATATAATATTAACTAAATGATATACTAGGTTGCAATAAAAGCTATGAAGAAAAATGAAGATTAAAAAATTAAAAGAAACTCAAGAGAGGGTTATTATTTTAGAAAAAAATTGTTAGGAGAGACTAACAGATAATGTAAACATCAGAGTAAAAAGTGATAGACAGAAAACAAATTGTGGTAAAAGACAAATTTAAACTTTCTTTTCCTCAAGTACAAACACAAATATTCAAGGCAAATGTAAAACATACATTCAATTTTGCTTATTTTCTAATAATCATCCAATTAAGATTTTTCAGATTTGTAAAAAATGTTGTTTGTAAACCAATACATTATAATTTATAAATTATATTTATAGCTGCTTCTATGTCAAGCCCTATGTAGTAAGTTTATCAACTGATTTGTTTCCTTCTAGAAGTAGATCATGAATTCTCTCTCTAGAAACTATTTAGCAAAAGTTTTGAAAGTTTTTTTGTTGTTTGAGACTGGGTCTTAAGAGAATCCAGGCTAGCCTCAAATTCACTATGTAGCTAAAGCTCACTTTGAATTGGCCAATGTGCTATGCTAGTAAAGTCTATTTTTCCTTTGATTATTAAAGTATTAATTGTACAGATTATGGCATTTCCACACATGAAATCATCTAGTTTAATCATACTGACCCTCTGTCACTCTTTCCCATATTCCCCCTTCTTTCTCTTTCCACATTCCCAATCATCCAGCCCTTACTTTCATGATTCCTTCCACTTTGTACATCTGAAAACAAACATGGTAACTTGTCCTTGTAAGACTGGCCTGGACTGCAATTTTTTCACTTGCTAACTTATTAACCTTTAAAGCTTTTGTAAACTAAAACTGCAGTTTCTATAAATTAAGATGTTATTATTTGAAAATAATCTTATCTGTAGCAAATGAAAGGCATCTAATGAAAGGAAAATAACCCTTTGGGAGAATATCCCCAATATATTTACCAGTTCAAAACTTTCTGCATTATATTTTGGCACTGCTGCTGTTTCATTGATTTTAACATAAAAGACTTAAGCTTCACAGATGAGCAACATTATTAGGAAAGTACTTTGAAAGTAGAGCAAGAGTTTTTTGGTAAAGCAGTTTTCTCTTAAACTGACTTATCAACTGTAGTCACTCTCTCTTTTTTTAATCTTTTAATGGAATCCCAACACAGAAATGAACAAATGTGGATTTTAAGACACAGTGACATCTGAAAAGACCTTATCAGATGAGTTATTTCTGTCTGAAGATACTTTCAGATAGCTGTACTTAAAAGCTTTAAATAGTAAGATTGGGGTCAGTTCTTTGTACTAACTATTCAAAGTCCTTGAAGCACCTAGAAAATCTGTGAACTTTATATTTTGTGGAATTACAGAGAAAAACAGTAACTATGATCATTGCAAAAAATTTAAAACTTACTTACAATCCCATTACCTAGTTTCAACTACATAATCTAACATGGGTCTACTGCCTCATTGGTGATAAGTATTGCAAGCCAATTTTTTTACCAATCTAGTTTATTCAGAATTGTAAATAAACCGGATGTGGTGGCACACGCCTTTAAATCCACCACTTGGGAGGCAGCGGTAGGAGGATTGCTATGAGTTCAAAAAAGAAAGAAAGCAAAAAAAGATTTTTTTAAAAATATTAACTTCCTTTCAATAAAATGAAATTTTTACATTAGAAGCAATATATTTATAATAGAATATCTGGAAACACACATAGCAAAGTTCAAAAAAGGAACTGGGTACGTAGCTCAGCTGGAATGCATAAAGCCCTGGATTTGAGTCACAGCATCACACAAACTGAGTGTGGTGGCACACCTGTAACCGCAGCATTCAGGAGATGAAGGCAGGAGGACCAGAAGTTCAAGGTCATCCTTGGCTACATAATGAGTTTGAGGCCAGGCATATGATCTTGTCTTTAAAAATGTTAAAAAAAAAATGAAAATGAACCATACACAGTACCCTACCTGGCAATAACTCCAATTAATATCTTGTTGATTTTCCTTTTTTAAAGTATATGTATGTACTTAATACCCTCAGTTTTAAGTATAATTAATTTTGGAATATTCACAAGTCCCACATGGAAGATAATATAGCAAAAGTTTGGTCATAGATAATATTACCTACCACTGGGAATTATTATCTTTCCCAATTAAAAAACTTCAGGTAATTTAATATGAATTTTAAAGATTTATATTACACAAGGTTGTAGACAATGAAAATGGTCATTGTTTTTGTTCTAGGTAATTCTAATTTTATGCAGATAACCTAAATATGATCTCACAACTCAATAACAAGTATGAAATGGAATACTTTTTCCTAACCAAAGTTGTTTTTCTTAGCTATTTTGTCAATAGTGACAGAAAGCTACTAACATAATGACATATTACAAAGTAAAGCACATTGAACTCTTATTAGGGCATTTTTATTAAATGAAATCTAGATCATTCTTAAGTATTACGGTAGAACAATAACTTCTTTAAATAAGGTTTACAGTATTACAAACAGTAGCTTTAACTTATGCAACATTTTTTCCAGCTTCACAAACCTCTCTCAAGCTTTTCAGCTTTTAAAACACATTCTATACATTTTAATCATGGTCCTTCCAATCCTTTTTCTTTCCATAAAGATTGCTGAAGAAAATCCAAGTAAAGTTCTGATTTAGTCCCCTTGTATTTTTTACTAGGTTCCATCCTGGACAATCTCATTTCTTCCTTTTACAGGTTAACTTCTCCTTTTGTATCCTTCTAATAATTCTCAGTTAACATCAAATGAATGCCTTCTGTCACATTCCCTTAGCATCACTACTGGCTTTGTAATTTGTACATCATCTTCTCCTTCACATCCTACATCCAACAGGTTGTCATTTACCCTTTGTACCTGCTGAATTCTTTCTTGCATCCTCATCTACTCCCTTACCCCTGTGGGGCTGGGGATGAACACAGGGCCTTAATAAGCTAGGCAAGTGCTCAATCACTGAGCTATATCCCCAACTTTTTCCATTTATTTTTTCTATTGCCGTTTATTATGACTTCTCAATAGAATCAACTCAACAACCATTCAATTGATTCTTTAACTTTTTCATTTCTGCTGTCCAACCTCAAAATACTAGTAACATCATGTCACTCAAATAAAAACCTGTGATGCATTTACACTGCCTATCAGGTATGTTCAATCTGCAGCCCATGATGTGGTCTAACACAGTTGTAGATGATAATGTCATGTCATAATTTCAAAAGGTTAGCCACACCTATTCGCTTAAAAGCTCCCTAGCCTCACAAGCAAAGTCCTCCAGAACTGGCCACTGGCTCTTTCTAGACTTATTTACACTACACGGCCTTTTCATCCTGCACTCCAACTAAAGGAAATAAACTATTCCCTGACCACCTTGAAGTAACAAGACCATGTTTACCAATGTATCTATAGGATTTTTATATACTACATAGTAAAGAATCATTCAAACAATTATTCGGTGAACTCAATTTCATCTCACTCAAAAATTACAACCTCTTAAATAAAATCTAATAAAATGTTCTAAATTGCAGCACGCCCGACAGTAATGATCTGATCTCTTCTCTGCATGCCCCTAACAATAACATAGTTTATTGTAGTACCCTTAAAAGTATGCTCCCTTGAAGCATGGTACTTCACCAACTAAACCAAGAGTTATCAACCAACCACTGCCCCCCACCACCCCAAATAAAAATTGTTTCTCAATTAGTAGTGAAAAAATCTTCTATTAAGGGTGTCCAATGTCTTCTACAAATGTGTTGAGCTATGTTCATAGCTATCCTGTGAATCATGCTGCAGAATGAGACAATCACTTAAAAAATCACTTTATACAGATTCTCTGTACTGAAGGGTCTCCTTCATAATTTTTAAAAAACCTTTTGGACCCTTTAGCAAAAAAGATCCAAGGAACAACTAGATACATCAAAATTTCAAGATGTTTTGCAAATTGTAACATGACATCTAAGTATTCTGTCAATGGGGCAATTTTGAGAAACACAACATTAATGTATTTCACCTTTTACCACATGCGTATATATGTTTCTTCCTACAAGCTTTAAAATAGTTTGGGAGCAGGGTCTGCCTCCCAGTTGTATATTGAAACAAGTGCTCAATAAATGCTTCATTAACTGAATCCTCTATTTTCATCACCATACTGTTCTGGACCGTCTCTAAAACAAATTCATTTTCCAGACACAAAGTGGCCAGGGTATTTCATGACCTTGCAGTGGCTGACACTACTTACACAAGACCTGCATAAACAAAAATTGTTAATAATGATACCCAATATTTTCATCAAAAAGTAATCTGAAACAATCAAAAGTAAACATTTTAATTCAATTCTATTAGGGTCACTAATAATGCATATTTTAAAACAACCACCTTTTAAACTAGAAAGCTTTGTTTATGCAACAAGGAGCTATGTTTAATGCTGTCAAAAATATCTCCATTAACCAGTTATGAAAGAGGCAAAATTCATAAAATTTCCCATTTCCCTACGTCTGTGTTACATACATCTACTTATTATTTCCATTTAAATAACATCAATCCCCATTTCTAATGCTAATTGTTAATTCTCAATTGCTTCAAATAAATTAAATCCCTTCTAAAATGTAACTTTATTGAGACTACATATGTTCTTATTAGAGAAGAGAATCACCTACAGGTGTTATTATCCTGAATATGTCTGATTCTCTATCTTAAAGCTAAGCCTGTTGGGGCCTGGTTAGTACTTAGATGGGAGAAGATTATCTATAGGAATAGGTGGGCTAAAGTGTTAATTAAAAGATTAAATTTTAAAAAGATGAGTTGGAGTCAAAATATGAAGTCACTTTAGAAAAAGACCATACACACAAACACACACACACAAACACAAACACACACACACACACACACACACACACACACACACACATATTTGTATATTATCTGTAGTTCAATCAGGAATCCATTCAAACCACCAAGTTTTGGGAAATTTCAAAGGGCATACCTGAGTCTCAATAATAGTTCTTGATCTCTTTCTCTGACACATGTTTACATATAACATATATAAATTCAATATGTTTATAGTTCATATATGTAATACAAGTACCAACATAACAAAAACATGCCAAAACAAGAAATTTAAAACATTAACAGACAACAGAATGCACTGAAGTTCTTTTGTTTTCTTATCTACCCCAATAACCTTCTGGGGTACACATATGACTCTATAGTTCATACTAAGCATACATAGGTATTAGTACTTTCCAGAAACACTATGGGTTTCATGCCTTTAATTTACTGTATTTTATCATTCTGGTCTGCCTGTCAACGCGCCCCCCCCCAACCCTCAAAAAATCTAAGAGCACTATTCAATTCCTTTAAGAATCAGTTCCGGGCTGGAGAGATTGCTCAGCGGTTAAGGCACTTGTCTCCAGTGCCTAAGGCCCCGGTTCAATTCCCCAGGACCCACATAAGCCAGACCCACAAGGCGGTGGCCCTGGTGTGCTCTCTTCTCTCTCTCTCTCTCTGTCTCTCTCTCTCTGTCTCTCTCTCTCTCTCTCTCTCTCTCTCTCTCTCTCTCTGCTTGAAAATGAATAAAATATTTTTTTAAAAAGAATCAGTTCCAATAGATTTAAACTATTCAATTTCCCTCCTCCCAAGCTCTTCTCACTTGCCATCACCATGCCCCTTTCCCCGAACTTTAGCTTTTTTTTTTTGTTGTTTGTTTGTTTTTCAAGGTAGGGTCTCCCTCCAGCCCAGGCTGACCTGGAATTTACAATGTAGTTTTAGGGTGGCCTCTAACTCTCAGCAACCCTCCTAGCTCTGCCTCCCGAGTGGTGGGATTAAAGGCATGCCCCAGTATGCCAGGCTCCCTTCAGCTTTACACTAACTTCCTCTAATCTTTGCTCAGTATGTCCATTATAGAATCATTATCATTGGACCAAGGAGATGACTCAGTGGTCAAAGGGGCTTTCTTGCAAAG
This sequence comes from Zapus hudsonius, assembly GCA_004024765.1. Lineage (NCBI taxonomy): Eukaryota > Metazoa > Chordata > Mammalia > Rodentia > Dipodidae > Zapus > Zapus hudsonius. The sequence continues at coordinate 44,092 of PVHP010004799.1, read as the reverse complement.
CCTGACAACTGGAGTTCAATTCCTCAGTACTCACACCAAGCCAGATACTCAAAGTGGCGCATGCACTAGAGTTCATTTGCAGCAGCAAGGGGTATTGCATGCCCCATACTCCCTCTCATATAAATCATTCTTTTCTCTCTCTTTTTCCAAGTCATGGTCACTCAGTAGCCCAGGCATGGCTCAAGCTCAAGATGATTCTTCTACTTCAGATTAAAAGTGTGAGCCACCACACGTGGCTACAATGATTATTTTTTAGTGTTTTCCTACCATTTGAGGGCAAGGAACTTATCTTTTTAAATTTTTTTAAAAAAATATTTTATTTATTTGCAAACACAGAGAGAGGAAAGTAGGGGAGAGAAGGAGAGACAGAGAATGGGCATCCTAGGGCCTGTTGTCACTGCAAACAAATGCCAGATACATGTGCCACCTTGAGCATCTGGCTTCACATGGGTATTGGAGAATCAAATTCAGGTCAGTACACCTTGTAGGCAAGCACCTTAACCACTGAGCAATCTCTCCAGCCCTTTATCTTTCTTTACTATATTTTTTATTCACTGTGTGTGTATAGTGCAAGTCAAAGGAAAACCGAGATATCTGTGCTCTACTTTCTTTGAGACAGTGTCTTGCTGTTGCAAAGGAACTGTCAGACTTAAAATCAGACTTAGCTGACCCTGGCCCATGAGATTCATATTTTCCTAGGTACCATCTCCCATTGTTGTAGGAATACTGGAGTCACAAATCCATGTGCTACTTCATCCTGCTTTATGTGGGAGCCGGCAAACTGAACCCAGACCAGTAGGCTTTACAAGCCACAGGTTTTGCAAGAAAGAACCTTTAATTGCTGAGCCATCTCCCCAGCACCTAGAATTTACCTTTTGATCTTATGGACAAGAATGTCTAGCTCTAGTAGTTATTTAAATATTTGTACAATCCACTAATCTAGCCTAACACTCACTGTACAGATGAAGACACTGGGACTAAAGTTATACAATGTGTCCCAGGTACCAATACTAATGGGGCTGCTCTCTAATGGCTATGTGGCATCTTTTTGTTCACTGAAAAGCTCAGCAGCGTATGTCAACTTTAAAGCTATCTATACAATCTGAGTCAATTCAGTGTCTTACAAATATACACCATAAAACAAAAGAAACTTAACATCTAAGTAATAATGGTTTTATCACTAAAATATCACATACCATTTTAAGATATTTTAAGTAAGATCATTTATTTGTTGAAAACTGTCTTCACATGAACAGACTACAGAATATTGTTCTGGGACAATATAAACTATATCTTAAATTGTATTTCCAAACAGCAGTAAAGTATAATCAATTTTAAAATATATTCAAAGGCTGTAAAAACGAGAGCATCAAACACCAAGAAGAATCAAAGCAACAAATAAATTATCAAATGTACTCCACAAAGCTAATCTGTGAATGTTTTACTACCAAATAATTCTACTTCATGAAATGATACAAGAGGAGCATCTTAAAGAGAGTTACACCAGTGGGTTAAGTACTGCAATACCTTTCAGTGAAAGTTGTCGATGACAGGCTTGAAAATAACACATGGGAGATAGTTTATTTTAAAATTAAAATTATAAATCAAGGACCAAAAAAGTACAATTTTCAAGGCGCTAGGATGAAGTACACACTCACTTTTTTTTTTTTCCATTACTGTTCACTGCTCTGGTGACAACATGGGGCTGGGCTATGTAACCAACAGTACTGACTTTATATTTCTTAAAAACTCATTTACTCCTCACAGAAACTCTATGAGGTCTGTATTCTCTACCTTACAGAAGAGAAAACAGGCCAAAAAAGGTTAAATGACTGTCAGTCTAGTTCACTCAGGTAATAGTCAATCTTCTATTCCACCTCAACTAACATTTATCACAACATTCAAGATTTTTTTTTTTTTTTTGAGGTAGTCAGAGATCAGGCTCACCTGGAACTCACTCCAGGCTGGCCTTGAACTCACAGTGATTCTCCTACCTCTGCCTCCAGAGTGCTGGGACTAAAAGCCTGCCCACCACACCTGGTTATTTTTCTATTCTTTTAAAAATTATTTATTTATTTATTTATTTATTGTGAGAGTGAGAGGCGGGAGAGAGAGGGAGGGGGAGGGGGAGGGGGAGAGGGAGAGGGAGAGGGAGAGAGAGAGAGAGAATATGGACATGATGGTACCTCCAGGCACTGCAAATGAACTCCAGACACATGCACGACCTTATGCATCTGGCTTTAAGTGGGTACTGGGGAATTGAACTAAGGTCCTTCTGCTTTGCAGGCAACCGCCTTAACCACTAAGCCATCTCTCCAGCCCTATTTTTCTATTCTTAAGGAACTTTGAGCTCATGTCAACTATACGATTATGAAGTAATGCTTTAATTTTAGTATCCTCTCACGCTATTTTCTCATACTAAACTGAATAACCGAATATGTGGTTGGCAAATACCAAGAGCACAATTTGAACTGTTTATGGTTTCTGGTAAAATAAGAACAAATTTCTAAGTACTTGAGGATGTAATTCAGTAATAAAGTGCTTACCTAGCATGCCTGAGGCCCTGAGTTCTAACCCCAGCACCAGGAACACATTCTCATTCATTCTCTCATTCATTCTCTCATTCATTCTCTCTCTCTCTCTCTCTCTCTCTCTCTCTCTCTCGTTTAAATTTAAGGTGTTGTGTTGGTGCATTCCCCGCTAGTACAATAATTCCATTTCTTCCGATGAAATGAGAAAACCTCAGGGGCACGCCAGGGGAACCGGGCCACATTTCATAGCACTGTACACTTCCGATGACCGAAAGTGGTAATGAAAGATTCAAACATCGTCACGGTTCGAATCAACCACCTTTAAAGATGCTTGGCCCTAAATGCTCCCGACACAGCCGCTCTCAATTTCTACGAGCTGCGGTTTCTACCTGCATCCTATGCAGTGTGTCCCGCGCCCGCCCGCCCGCGAGCCTTCACGGCAGTCTCTCGGCCCCGCACGTCCACTCTCCCGGGTGAGCCTCGCCGAGGGGCTGGACTCGCTCCACGTGGGCGCGCGGCGTCCACACCCCTCGGGCCGCTCCTCCCCCGGGGCGGCCGGCTCGGCTCGGTACCTATCAGCGCCGCCCCGCAGCCCCTGGCCCGGCCCCTCCTCGGACCCGGCAGAGGGAGTCCGTCCGCCCCCCCCCCCCGGGGCGGGGCTCACTCACCGGGACAGAAGCGCCAACTTCTGCTCCAGCAACATCTCCAGCTTCTGGCCCTGCTTGGACATCCAGTGGTCCACCCCGTGCCGCCGGTAGCACGTCTCCAGCATGGCCCTGAAGTCCGCCACGAACTCGGTGATGCCCCGGTACTGGCCGCTGCTGAACTTCTCCTCCATCTTCAGCAGCCCCAGGCCCCGGGCGGGCTGCGGCGGGAGGGCGCGCCAGCCCCGGGCCCCGGCGCGCCGGGCGCCGGCCGCCTGCTCGCCCGCGGGCGGCAGGTGCAGGAAGGGCGCCGTGAGGCCCCGGTGCTTCTCCTGCAGGAGCTCGCCCAGGATGCGGCGGCCCTGCTGCAGCTCGTAGGTCCGCTCCCGCTCGCGGCGGCCGCCGCCCGCCGCCGCCATGGCCTCGGCCTCCTCCTCCTCCTCCGGCTCGGGCTCGTCCGCGTCTTCCCCCGAGGAGCCGCTGCCCCGGCGGGCGGGCCCCGGAGCCAGGGCCGCCGTCGCCGCCGCCTCCTTCCCGGCCTCGGCCCGCGGCGGCGGCCGCTCCTCCTCGGCAGCCGGTTCCATGGCCCCCGGGCCGCCTCACGGCTCGCGGGCGGGGGTCTCGGGCTGGCCGCCGGCGGGGCGGGCTTACATGGCGCGCGGGGAGGGGGGCGAGGAGAGCCTCGGTGCCCTCCGTTCCCTCCCCCGGCCGCGCGCCCGCCGCCTCTCCCGGCCGCCGCCGCCGCCGCCGCTCGGCGCCCCACCCCCTCCCGGGCCGGCGCGGGGCTGGGAGGGGGCGAGGATGGCCGGGCCTCCCTCCTCCCCGGCGGGGCCGCGGCACCCCGGGTCCCTCGCACCCCTCCCGCCCCGGTCTACCTGCGGGGCCCGGGCCGGAGGAGGCGGTGCACGCACCCCGCCGGGCGACAACTGTCAGTTAGAAGCCCCGCCGGGCGGGAGGGGAGGGCGCGAGGGGAGGGGCGGGAGGAAAGGGGAGGGCGCTCAGCCCCCCTGGCCGGGGAGAGCCGACCAAAGAGCCGGAGAAAGAGGCGCCGTCGCCATTCCCGGTGCGCATGCGCAGCACGATACAGTCTGCCCCCGCCCCCTCGCGTCCCGCCCTGTTCCGCTTCGGCTCCGCTACTGGCCCGAATGTGTCGCGCGGACTGATGATGTCATCAACGTGCTTGACGACTGTCAGGGGCGGAGGGGGAGGGAGAAGCAGAGCGCTTGCGCCACGGTACTCGCCGAGGGAAGGCGACCGAAGGACTACGGATACTCCTTTCTCGATACACCTGTCATTCTAAAAACTGTAATTTACCCGAAAGGAAGCTGCTAAGTAACTTTGTTAATGGCAAATGAGTAATGAGGCAAAGAAAAATCACATCCTCCATTGGAAAACTTTCATTGTCTGCATCCTTCCATTTGCCTTTAAAAATAACTTATTTTGGAAAGCACAGGAAGGTAGTATAAAGGTTCGACCATACGCTCACATACTAAAGAAAAAGAGTGACTCGTGGAACTCTAGTTGAAACACAAATTCCCACTTAACGCAAATTTGTACTTTGGAAAACGAAACGAATGGTTTTTTTGTGATTAAAAAAAAAACAACGAAACACACCTAGAATCTTAAAAAAGAATGCAACCTTGCTAGAATGTCTCCAAATATTTCTATTTTGAGCTGTACAGCATTAGTCACTGGCGTGGCTTTACAGTCTCACTACTTTTCTTTTTTTTAATATATATTTATTGTCCATACTGTGTTACATTATTCAGTGGGCAAACGATGAGCTGTTATCCCCAATTCCCCAACGCCCCCCCTACTTTTATTTCTTAAAAGATTAAGAAGTAAACTCATTCACATTAATTTACATGTTGCTTAAAGTGAGGGAGGAATTAATTATTCCATAAAGCAGTTATTGTAGTCTTATGCATATTAAGCTTTGTTAGTTACACAGACCTACTTGCTTGAATCTTAGAATTAAGCACAGCTACAAAACTATAGAAATACATTTTTAAAATAAATCAAATGGTAGAAATAATCTTCAATAGTTTACCTCTCTATTTGAAACAGCTTTAAAGGGCTGGTAAAATTGAAGATCTTGTAGCTTTTTTTTTTTTTTAATCTAGTAAGTTAAATACCAGTTGTAGGTAAAACAGTGATATGGAAACACTTGAGTTTTAGCTCTCTCTCATTCAAGTTTCTTCTCACTGTAGAGTGCTTGTCGGGGTTCTTTCCTCAGAGACTGCACTTACCTCAGCTCTAGGAAAAAGGGCATGGCCAATCCTATTTCAGCTACTAGCAAATAAACATGCCTGACGTGTCTGGCTAGACAGCCCTTATTTTCCTTAGTGTCTACCATACAGAACTAAAAGTTTCATTTTTAGCCATCAAACTTATTTCATGATTCTCAGCTAATGTCTTCCTCTTATTTAACTCTGTTCTAAGCATTTCATATTATCTCCTGTAATTGTCACAACAATCCTATAAGCTACGTTTTTAGTTGTTGTGCCTTGTTTTTTCAAGATAGTGTCTCACTCTAGCCCAGGCTGACCTGTGACTCACTCTATGGCCCAAAGCTGGCCACAGATAGAAAACTAAGACTTAAGAAAGTAGTTTGCTAAAGTATAAGTTTAGCTTTGTCTACTCCATGTACCTAATTCTAGTTTACTCGGCAGTTTCTAATTCCTCTTGCACAAGTATGTAGAGAATTATTAAAATTGTTAACCAAGGATTTAAGAAAGAGGGGCAGATTAGTAGAAGGAACCTCAACTTTAGATCATGAAGAGGGGAAGATGATAGCAATCCTAGCTATTAGGAAAGCATGATCAGTTTCTTGACTGTTTAAAAAACCCACTTAATTATATAAGAAATGTTGCTTTTAAGGATATTATAAAGGAAAGGAAAATGCCATTTAATTCCACTTCCCAGAGAAAATGATTAAAGTGAGATTTTTCCTATTTATTTTTAAATAAATTATCATGTTATAGATAAAGTTCTTGAGTTTCAATCCTCCCATTAGTAGTACTTGTATAGAATGGACATGAATTGCATATCTAAAACCCCAATTTTACATTCCTGTATACAATGGCCTAGATGGCTTGCAGATCTACACTGGTAGAGGCTGAATTGGGGAAATACAATGTAAACCAAATTCTAAACTATAAAAAATGAACACAATACAGGAGCAGTCAACATCAGTGACAATGACAATTTATTGAGCACTTAATAGGTCTTAAATATTTGCTAAGTACTTTACATACATAGTACTCACAACAGCTCCAGGAAGTCACAAGAGACATACTTCTTGATAAGTTTGGGCTGGAAATTTTGTTGAGTAGAAATGTTTTTTCTACCCTACAGAAAACATTAAAGATGGACATTCCAATTAATAATTTAATTAACCCTAAATTCATAAAGCTGGTTTCTTATGATTCACATATACTGACACATAACCAGTCTTAGAACTTTTAAATGGTTAAAGATTGTTTCACTTTTACTATAGAATATGCGTCAATGCTACTATAGAATCTGTTAGGAACCATTTCAAAATAAAAATCTATTTAAGTCACACTGTGATCAAGGGCTTCTCTTGTTGAGTTGCTTGGCAGAGGGAAATGGCATACATACAGGCAGCAATACACTGCTGAAACACCTAACATTGACTCCCACAAACACTTGTTACTATTTGTGAAGTTGTGTTCTAGTATGTTACATGCTACATGTTAGATGTGCCAGTACTCTCTTCTCAGTAACCATGATTCTTGGAGTTCTGGATGATTTTTAAAAAATGGAAACCACTTGGATTAAGGAGATTTTTTAAAAAAGTTTTCATAACTCTAAACACTTTGGGGCCTGGAATATAGATATGGCCCAACCAGCTTTCTGGAGTTCTAGATGAAAAAGTTCATAGTACTACTGAGGGAGAACAAGCCTGCCACTATATCCTTCACTCTCAGTTCCAAAGATGTTTGTTCTGGAAGTTCTATCTTTGTGAGTTCTTAAGATCTTGTTATCACATGACACCTTGGCACAGGATACTGTTTACCCAGCATCAACAATTCAAACAAATAGCAACAACTTATGTATTTCACACCAAACAGAGTAAAGGTGACCAATACTGTAAGACAGGTGGAAGCACAAGTTACCACCACAGTTTATGCTCACTAGCTGAACATGCAAAGCACACAGAAGGCTCTAACACTGACTAATCCTGGAGAAACACGGGGAGAAACATAAACTGCTTAGCAAGGGAGAACAGTTCTCTCTTTTAGTATGGAACCCACTCACACCGTTTTTTGTAGGTACTATTGTAGATGATTCTGAAGTGACAAAGCGCTTCAAACAAAATCTAGCAACTCCTGTAAGGCTTCCTGCTGTTCTTCATCGAGCTGAGCTATGCATTCCAACCATAATTCTTCAGAAGTCTGTACCTGGCGAACAACATTAGCTAGTCGTTTGGCACAAGGATCATCATACTTAATAGTCTCATTAACTTTCCCTTCTGCAATTATACTTATTATTTTTGGAAGATTGGAATTATCTGGACCAATTACAACTGGGTGGTTACTTTCAATTAAGTCACAGAGAAAACTCAAAGTCTGAATAGCTTCCTCTTTGTCTTCATGCAGTGGAAGCCATGACAACCAGTGTGGAAGAACTTCATCCACATTTACACAGTTAGGCTTAAACTTTAAAATCTTTCCTATTGCTGAGATGCAGTTCTCTGTGGCAATGACATTTTTTTTGGTCTTGGAGTTTGCACACTTAATAACTTTTACCAGCAGTGGAACGGCTTCTGAACATAAAGAACGATAATCATCTCCACCAAACTGTGCCATAACACCCAGGCCATAAGCAGCAGCTTGCCTGACTTCTGGGTTGCTATCTCGCATATTCAGTAGCATTGGCCACCGGAAATACTCAACATATTTAAATGAAGTTGGACTGCAGTGCTCTATGATATCATCAAAGATACACAATCCCCACTGTCTGTCTGGCCATGGCCTACTTGAACAAATTAGATTTACAATTAATGGAAGTAGCTGTTCAAACCACGGCAAAATCTTTTCCTTGTAAGTACTAAATAACGAGTGCAAAATATCTGATACTTTGGTCAGAATATACACATCACATTCATCCTCATCTTGCAGAGACATCTCAACCTGTTGATCGTAATTTTCTTCTTGTCTCTTAACCTGCCGTAACTCTTGGTTTTTAAAGTGTCCTTCAAGTTTTGCCTTCAAAATTCCTCCCAGTTCTTCCAAGTGCTCATCATTAAGGCAACCATCACCCATTACTTCAACGGACTTTGCAAAAGAATTCATAATTTCTGAGAGTACATCTGTATCAGGTTCAGTCCCGATTGCCTTGATTAATGGATCACATATGAACTGCCACATCTGTGAAAGATACTCCGGGCCACGGATTTTTGCACATTCCAATAGAAAGGGCATGGCCTCTGCAGCTGCCACTCGAACGTTGTCATGAAAATAAAATTTCAGCAAAGGAACCATCAGCTTCACAACATGTTCTGTGTATTCCACAAATCCTTCTCTTAACTCCTTCGCATAGTAAACCAACATCTGGCAAGCAGTTGCTTTTGCTTCAAGTCCTGAAGTTTTAATTCCAAAACTTTGCTGATCTCCAAGATTTACAAATTGCCAACCATCATCATCACTCATGTTCTCCACATCTTGTGTGTCTAACAGAGCAACATCAGGTTTAGCTGAAGCAGTTTTAATAAGAGGCTCTATGACCAGTGGAAGATACTGTTCAAAGTCTTTTCCAAGAATTTTACACATTCTAGCCCATGCTGAAACCATGTAAGAGGTCTGAGGGTCATCATCTTCCATATTATTTAAGTCTGATTGCGTCTTCAACAATAACTGCATCACATTTGATGCATCTTGCATAAACTTTTCCTTCCCAACAGCAAGACCAACATGGCTAATGCATTCAATCGTTTTTCCTTTCAGAAGCTTGAGTTCCTTTTGAATAGCAAGTTCGACAATGTGTGTTAAGGAAGGCATAAATATATCATAATAAGGAACAAAACTCTCTTCTAGTGTGTCTGCAACTGAGGCAATGGTTGTCACAAGCTGTTCCAAGGCCAACTTAGTCCCGTTCCGAATCAGTTCCTGAAGTTTAATTACCAAGATGGAATGTAGACTTTTAACCATATTATCCAAATACAGAATGAGCAATGATTTGGGGCAATCTTCAATAAAAACAATAAGAGCAGAAGCCGCATGAGACTGCACACGTTGATTACCTTGATTTTCCATGGTGCGCAACAAAGCTGTAATCACCATTTCATGGAATTTCTTTTGGAAACTAGGGGCAAAATCTGTAGCCATCTGTCCAAGCGTAGTGCAGGCGGCAGCCCTCACCCTTGGATGAGGATCCTGAAGAAAAAGCAAAACAGAGTTAACTGTTTCTTCCAGAATCGGTTCCATTTGCTGATGGCAACCTTCTCCGATGGCAGATAAGGCCATTAATCCGCCGTGTCGGCATTTCCAGTCTGGACTCTGGAGCATCTGCATGATCCGCTCCTTGGTCATTGGTAAAACCACTTTTCCACCAAGCCCACAAGCCAGTCTGTCGAGTGCACTCTCAGCAGCAACCGCGTTGCTGTCGAAGTCATCTTCTTCCATTTCATCGGCGTTTACCCAGTCCTCATCATCCTGCAGATCAACCATCATCGCTAATATATGAGGGATGGCCTGAGCGATAATATTGGTGTGTCTTTTCAACATCGGTGTAGCCGTCTCAGATAAAGTCACGATCACTTCCAGCGCCAGCTGGCGTTGCAGATTACTGAGCCTGGAGTCTCCGCACAGCTTCAGGCTCAGCTGCAGAGTGTCTTCCAAATGGGGACCCAAGTACTTGGGCACAGTATCTGCGATCTCGACGAGGGACTCCAGCACAGAATCATCATCCTGGTAGCACGCGTCGTTCACAGCCTGTAAGATTCCGGGAAGCAGGTCGGCGAAGTCTTTGAAAAGGGCGACGTTATTTTCGTTCGCAAGTACAAATGCAGCCGCGGCTCTAGCAGACAACGTCCTGATGGCCGGATGCTCTTGATCCTGGATGCACTGGTCCAACAACCTTTTGATGATATCCAGATCGCCTCGGTCTCGGTTTCCGAAAATCCCAGGGAAGTGCCAGAACACATGAAGGGCCACTTCCCACAGGACCACGTTTTTGGAGTAAATGGAATCCACCAGGAACCGGAGGCCTTCAGGCCAGTGGTTCGTGCCGTCCTCGTCGATCAGGTTCCTGGCCAGCACCGCGAAGATGTCGCAGAGCTTCTTCCGCATGCCGGCGTGCGTCTCCAACTTCACGGCCAGGATCAGCTCGATCTTGACGTCCCTCTGCACCTCGGCGGGGAGGTTGGGATAGACCTCCTCGAAGCCGGAGGACAGGAGCCGGCGCAGCAGCGCGGCGGCCATCTGCCTCACCTCGTAGCCCGCCCTGCGGTTCCTCACGGCGTCCAGGAGGAACGTGGTCTTCCCGAGCCCCGGGAGGTTCTCGTAGACCTCCTCCGCCTGCCTCCGCACCATGCAGCTCGGGTTCACCAGGCTCTTCAGGAGCTGGTAGAACTCCTGCTTCCCCGGCACGGACGCCGGCACTCCCGCACAGCCGCTCGCCGCCATCGCGCCCTGTCAAAGCCGCGGCGACCGCGGACCAGGGAGGGGGTCTGCGGCGCGGCGCGGTGTGGTGACGTCAGCGCGGCGACGGCGGCGAGGGGCGGGGCGCGGGGGCGCTCGGGCCGGGAGGGGCGGCGGGAGCCGGGTGCAGCTGCAGGTGCCCGGCACCTGGTTTTGCAGGCAGGTAGGGGGTAGGGTAGGACCAACCGGGAGAGGGAAGGAGACGAGAAGAGGATTATGAGTGCTTTTTTCCTTTTATTATTTTTTTCCTAAACTATATTGGCGTTAGGCTGATACTTTTAAAACAATTTTAAGTGCATCTCGGAAATGTGTTAAGTAAAAAGAAGCCCATCACAAAAGACCCCATGCTCTGCGATTCCCATGAAAGTCTCTCGAATGAACAAATCACCTATTCAGACTGGAATTAGTGGAGGGGGGGGAAATGGAGCATAACTACTGTCAGGATATTTCTTTTTGAGTGATGATTGAAATGTTCTAGAATTGGTTGTAATAATGGTTCTCACAACGTCATGCTGTTATATTAAAAGTGATTTGAGTTGTACGATTTAAATTGGTGGATCGTATTACACTTGAACAATACCTTAATAATGCTGTTTGTAAAAATGAGCACAACAAAAGAATAAAAACCATGATTTTTTTTTCTCCCTGTAACACAGCAGAAGGTGGGGCTGAAACTCGGGTGTATGTCCAAATCACGTGTCCTGTGGGTTATAATAAAGAATGGGCTAGCCAACTGAGTAAAGTATGTTGAAAAGTGACCTGGAGCAATGATCAAAATGTTTTAATCCTGGTCTCCTACCTCAATTGTATCCTTGTCACTCAAGATTTTCATCACATATTTGTCCAAACTAACACGAAGGTTCAGGGTTCAGTTATTAGAATTCTAATTACCCTGTAGTAGTAAGCTGCAGAGGTTATTTTAAGAAACAAATCCTCCTGGGCTAAAGTGTATGTCATTAATTCAGGCAGATGTGTCAATGAAACCACAATGACCAAGTCTAATGCTGAGGGATCAATCTTACTTTGTATTGGTACTTTGCCACACTCAATTTAAGCCTTTTATAAATTTGTAAGATTGGTAATAATTGTAATAATTTTAGGTCAAGAAGAGAAATGCAGGGAGATTGGGGGATTTGCCCAAAATAACATGCTGATGTCTAAATTCTACTGTTTTCACCATAGAACTTCCCTGTAACTATGCTTGGTTTTACAATACAATTAAAGGCCTTCATTTTATGGTAATCTGTCTTAAACATCTCCAAACAATCTTATTTGCAATTTTGTAAACTGCTGCTCCATATGCACACAAAATGGAAAATGATAGTTTTAATATTTATCAGACTAAATAGGTAGTCTGTTAAATTACTTTGTAATATGAAACTGTTCTCTAACAGTATTTCTCATTCTGTAGACTATATCAAGATCATTTAAAAATATTGATGTTGGGACCAGCCTCCATACTACCAAACCAGAATTCTGAGAACATCCACCAAAGTGTGAATAATTTGAATAAGCATGCTGGGTTTTCATAAAAAATACTCAAATTTGAGAATCATGGATCAGACCAGTTTGGGTTATGATTCTAAAATCTTGCCTATGATTCATCAAGACTCACCGGTTTGCTTACTTTTCCTGAAAACCTTTGGCCAAAGATCTTCTGCATCTGCTGTTTCAGGAAATATTAATGAACACGTGGAAAAGGTTTTCCTTAGTGATGCAACCATTAGCATATTTAAGAGCTTATTAAAAGTATAGTGAGATGCCACCACAGACCCACAACAGTGTTTGGAATGTGAACATCTGATAATGTGAAGAGCAGCAGGGAGCTCAATTACATTATGTTGGGAGTATCTATAACAGTACAACTTTGAAAGAAAGCTGAAAATGCTGGGCTAGATTATTCAATCCCATTTATTTCACTAGTAAACCTTCATGTAGGTTTGCTGATAGAATAATACTCAAGCATGGTGCAGGGGGAAAGAAATAAATGAGGATGTTCATGAGAGATAGTAAATGTCGTATAGTATGGAGATCGATGTGGTTATGTCTGCCATGGAACCCGGGAGGTTGTAGGGGAGTCAAATTAAGCTTTTCAGAGGAAGTGAAATCAGAGCTGGCTTTTACAGATTGAATCTTTTTTTATCAATATCTTTATTATCCAAAACTAGATACATTGTGTGAGCAAATATTATGTTGGTATCCCCATTTCCCTCTTCCCTGTCCCTAATCCACTGGGTATCCTCCTCAGTGGGTATATTGGATCAATCCATGGGAGGTAGAGGATTATGGACAGCACAGGAGGCAGCCAGGCCCCCCTTTTGTGTGTTGTTGCTGAGGGAGGCAATGACTCTGGATATTCTCCCCCACCATGGCTCTTACAATCTATCTGCCCCCTCTTCCACTCAGTTCCCTGAGTCATGGTGGGTGAGTTTTAAGTCTGCTTTATTGTTGAGATCTTAAGAGACTCTGTACTTCTGCTATGGGTTGTGTTTGAAATTGTTGGTGTTGGTCTCTTTGACTTATCCTGGGTTGACTCATTGGCTGGGGTGATAGGTCTCTTGCTTATCCCGTCACTCTTTCAAAGGTTTCATTTGGGGCCTACATAATAAATAGGCCTCGGGGGAACCGTGGTGGAGGAGATTATCCAGAGGCATGGCCAGGAGAACCTGGCTGAATACTAGGCTATCCATGGTCCCCTGTCACAAGGACTGATCCAGACAACCCATGGAGGAGGTTATCCAGTGGAGGGGGGAGGGGAGGGCAGTGGGGAATTGGGGATAACAACTCATTGTTTGCCCCCTAAATGTTGTAACTCATTATGGACAATAAATTAAAAAATAAAAAAATAAATAAATAGGCCTCGGGTGGTTCATCTCTTGCTGGGATGTCAGCCATCTGCCTGTGGCTCATAGGTGGAGTTGGATTGACCACAGCTCTCTCACTGATTTACAGTATAAATCTTAATTACCCATATGAAGAAAGAATATTGCTCCAAGTTGAGGAAACAGATTGCTGAAATGCAGAGGCCTTAGAGCATACTGTGATGAGAGTTCTTTAGTTGTTTGTGTTTTTGGAGCATTAGATGTGGGTCCTGGGAGCTGGGGATGACAGGAGGCAGCAAGGAGGAAGACAGGAATTTAGATTATGAAAGGTATTATATTCCATGCTAAGAGATTTAAATCTCCCCCTTCCAAAGGCAAAATGTTTTAATCAATACTATGAAATGATCAGTTTTTAGAAAATTTCTTTGGCAGGAGTATGAAAACTAAAGCATGAAAAATGGAAGCATTTAGAAGGCTAATTACATAGTTGAGCTAAAGTGAAGTTTAAATTGAAGCAGTAATGGAAGGAAATAAAAGAAGGCCAGGAGTGGAGAGGTTTTTAAGTGTTATTAGTAGTACCCAATGGGCAAGAAAATACCTAAGAAATTGTCATAAGTCTTGACCTGGTCATCTAGTTGAGGTGCTATTAATCACCTTTTTATTTACCATTAAAAGAATAAGAAGCAGTGTTAATGCATACTACTACTACTACTCTTTTGGAGGAAAAAGTTTTCCCAAGGAAGTAAATTTCAGGGTCTATATTTTGTTCTCTTGTTGCTCTTACATATTAAAGCGATAGTTATCATTTCAACAGTAGGAGTTAAACTAAATCCACTTTAGGGAATTTTTAATTTTTGCATAAACTAGTTTAAAATCTTGTTCCTTTTTTACATTGAATAATTCTTTTGTAGTTACTTTATTAATTTTTTTGCATCATTGTTCGCCTTTCCCTTATAAGGAGTATACATAATTTGCAAGATTTCAAGACTGGACTCATGGGTTTGGTTAAAATTGACAATTTTATTAATTTTGTAATTAAAATAGCTTTGTTGTACTGGTGGAGAGGACATCTCATGACTGTTTACACAAAGCAGCACAATACCAGACAATTAAGTGGGGGAAAGAAAGTTCAAGATAAGTTGCCAATTTTGCCTAAGCCCTGAGAGATTTAAAATCAAATGAAAGGGATAGAATTAGTGAGAGGGATATAATTGAGGTGGAAAGGAGAGATGACTCAGTGGTTAAAGGTGCTTGATTATTTCCCCAGCCATTCTCGTAAAACCTTCATTTGCCTCAGCAAGAGGGACCCTGGTGCAACCATACACAGATGTGAACACAAGTAAAATTAAAACCTTTTACAAGAATAATCCAAAACGACCAAAACTTACAGAAAACCAAAAATGTGTGAAGACTTCAGTTGGTCTAAAATGAGACAATTTGAATGTAAGAGAATAATGCATGTAATGGATATGTGAACAAATGTGATGAGTTTCTAATATTAAAAGCTAATGACCTCTGGATTATCTTTGGAAAATTTTAAATCATTGACTGAAAAGTAATTAACAGAAATAATCAAATTTCTCCTGTCCTTTCTGAACAAATTGTAATTCAGAATTACCAAAGAGTTGATGGGAGCTGGGCATGGTGGCACATGCCTTTAATTGCATGGTGGCACATGCCTTTAATTGCGGCACTGGGGAGGCAAAGGCAGAAGGACCACTGTGAATTCAAGGCCACCATGAGACTACATAGTGAGTTCCAGGGCAGCCTGAGTTAGAGTGAGACCCTACATAGAAAATCAAAAAGAAAAAAAAAACAATGTAAGGAAAAGGCATTCTTGATATTTGGGACAGCAAACTGAAGTATGCATATTTTAACTTAAAATCATTAATTCAATTATGAGATTCCAGTTGCTAATATTTTCAATTCTTTCCTCTGTTGCTGAGACCTAGACAAGCACTGTACCACTGAACTAAATACCAAACCTTATTTTCATTTGCAGTTATCTTCTCATTATATCTTCTTTATATCATTCATTATATCATTATAACTTCAATTATTCAAGAAATATTCATTGAAAACCCACAAAATACATTGCTGGGGCATTTCTGATACAATGTGGATCAAGCAACATGCCTACTAAAGTTTCAAGAACAAGTCAAAGTCTGGATCTCCTTAGCTCCTTCCAGGAAGACTAACCATATTTAACCTGTGGTGTTGTGTATTTATAGTCAGTGTCCCAGGCAGGCACAGTAACTACTGTTTTGAATATTGCTGAGCCTATGTCAAAAGGAAAGAAATCTGGGAGAGCTGTCATCAAGTAAATGCTTGGCCCAGAAGAGAGTCATTTGGTTCCTGTTGACAGTTTATATCCTCCCTGCTGCACAAGGACTGGACAGTGTAATCCTACCGTGTCCCAGTAGACAGGAGAGCCTGAAATGCTTGGTAGGGCTTTATTATTTCCATTTACTTGTAACCTAAGTTCTGCAATGTTTGGTGCCCTTCTGTCCTATTGAGTCCATCAATCTAGAAGGCTTGCTCAATAATAGTTCTTCTCACTTGACTGGCAGCAGGATCCTCACAGAGCCCTCTAGTGGTACCTAGAACTACTACTAGTTTTTAGCCCTCAGTGGGAACTTTAAACTAGAAGCAGAACTTCTCAAGGTTGAATAACAGCATTACTTTCCCAGTTTGCCTCACTTTGTAGGCCTCATAAAAGTATATAGACTAAGCCCAAATACCTAAGGACTGCTCCTCAGGTACTCTAAATAATCTTATTTCTTCTAAATTTCAAGTATTTATAGAATTTAGATGCAAAACCCAACATTTCTTTTTCTCCAGGCAGTCAATCTTTGTCTCTTAGAAACTTCTTCTCATCTTGGAGCTGGAGAAATGTTGAATAGTCAAAGGTTTGCTTGCAAAGCCTGATGGCCCAAGTTTGATTCCCCATAAAGCCAGATGCACAAAGCCATGCATGTGTCTAGAGTTTGTTTGCAGTGGCAGTAGGTCCTGGTGTGCCTCACTTTCCCTCCCTCCCCCCTCTCTCTTAAATAAATAAATATTTAATAATGAAACTCCCTGTTTGTTTTCAATAAACTTTCCTTCTTATAAAACACAGATTTACAGTTATGAAGCCAAAAGCATTATATAATTCCTGAAGCCTATCTAGAAACTCAGCTGGGATAATGATTTTGAATTACAAGAAGAATAAAGGGGTTGTTTCTGAAGGAATTGCAAGGTGACATTTCCAGTCTCCTATTCTGGCTTTCTAACCTGAGTCCACTGGAGATGCTTACAACAGTATTTTTATACAGCTGGTTTCCTTTTTAACTATGTATTATATTTAAACATTTAATTACTAACCTGAGAATGGGTCCAAACACTCACCAAAGAAAGTTACAAAGTTAAGAATTTTAAGTTACATTAGTGTGGGGAAGCATTTTAAATCTTACCACAGGGTGGCGCCATTGCATTAAGAGGAAGGAGTAACAATGGTAGTGATACAATCACAGAAAGTTACAATATTTTTTAATCTTTTTTTTTTTTTTTTGTGGCAGGGTCTCACTCCAGCCCAGACTGACCTGGAACTCACTGTAGCCCCTGGATGGCCTTGGACTCACACGAATCCTCCTACCTCAGCCTTCTGAGAGTATATAGATGTGAGCTACCATGCCAGGCTTTACAATATTCTTAAATCTTAAGTGAAAAATACGAATTCCTAATAGATAAAATGTGATTCTATTAACTAATATACTATAACCTGGTATATAAGATGTAATTGGTAAACCGGGTGTGGTGGCGCACGCCTTTAATCCCAGCACTCGGGAGGCAGAGGTAGGAGAATCGCTGTGAGTTCGAGGCCAGCCTGAGACTCCAGTGAATTCCAGGTCAGCCTGAGCTAGAGTGAGACCCTACCTGTAATTGGTAATGGGCTGTAATAGTAGTAAAGTAGTGTATAACACAATTCAAGATTTGGGGAACTTGTTAGCCAACTGATTTCCTAAATGTTTATGTGACACAAGATTAAGGATAGTCCTTAGTCCATAGGTGGCTCACTGTTTTATCATTTCTCTTGCCCATATTATTAGAGGTTTCCCCCCGTAGCTCCATTCTGGATTTCTGTATGTAGACAATACACTTTACATGTACTGAATTTCTGCCAGGTGTGATCATGATGAGATAAAGTTCGAAAAGTCACAAACCAACATCAACACCCACACTCACATACCAGGCTTCAATGTTGAAGTGGTAATCAGATTAAAAACTTCACAAAAAGCAGAGAAACTTGCATAATACAGAGCTGGCTATACTGGGAAACGCAATATATATATATATATATATTGCGTTTCCCAGTATATATATACATATATATACATATATACATATATATATATATGTATATATATACATATATATACATATATATGTATATATATACATATATATATGTATATATATACAACTGAAAATTTTCACTTCAGCTGGTGTGGTGGTGCATGCCTTTCTTTGATCCCAGCACCCAGGAGGCAGAGGTAGGAGGATCACAGTGAGTTCAAGGCCAGTCTGGGACTATGGAGTGAATATTGGGTCAGCCAGGGCTAGAGTGAGACCCTGCCTCAAAAAGAAAAAAGGAGAGAGAGGAGAGAGAGAGAGAGAGAGAGAGAGAGAGAGAGAGAGAGAATTTTATCTCAAGAACATCTGAGGTAGAAGGTAGTGCTTGGGTGGTAGATATAGCATAGATAGACTGACTAAGAGGCCTGTGTTCTTATCAAAGCAGGGTGATGGGTACATCAGGGATCCTTATATAATTTCAGTGTTTCACATATATTTGAAATTTTTTAACAAAAACAAAAATATATTAATTCTAAAGGATAGATTTTCTGGTGATCAGAATTGAGTGCATGAGAAGCCATAGAATTAATAGGAAGAGAAAATAACCAATGATGCAGAGGAGGTTGTAGGGCACAGGAAATGAATACAGATGAAGGTGTGGTATTGAATCATGTTACTTCAGCCCCAATTTAATTATATATATTGAGAAAAGTATTTTCCAACATGATTCTCTTAGTCTAAAAGTCAGTTTTTATGAAACTTAAACTTTCTTGTCCTTTTGTTTGGGGGTGATATGGGGTAAGGGAGTTGATCAGCAAAGAACCAGGGGTTAGGAGACACAGAGATGCTCTAGTACTTGTAGGCATAAATGGATGGAGGAAAGCTGGTATTTCTTATTATTGTAAAATCTTCATGACTATAAAGAGAAGACTTAACTAGCTTATTTTGATTAATGCTACTTGTTTCAAGAAATGTTTTATCTCTATATTGATTTTCTCAGATTACTATAAATATATATTTATGGGAGTTAATATTCTTAAATGTTAATGAAAATATGTTTTTTTGTTTTGTTTTCTCTTTTGAAGTAGGGTCTCATTCTAGTGCAGGCTGAACTGGAATTCACTATGTAGTCCCAGGCTGGACTTGAACTCACAGTGATCCTTCCTACTCTCGAATTCTGGGATTAAGGCATACGCCACCACACCCAGATGAAAATATGTTTTTATCCATGAATGCCCCCACTTATGCTCTAATCTCAAGAAGAAAAAAACTTTAAATTTATCTTTGTTGGCATTCAGAAAATCCCTCTTTTTAAAGATTTTTCAAGATAATGTAAAGAAAATACTCCTCTTTTTAGTTTTATAAGGACAAGTAGGAATCACAATTTAGTCAATACAAGCATAGTACGCCATTCTATTGGATTAAAAGAAACAATTTATGACTGGCAATATAATGCATTTTTAAACATAAAAAACCCTCTTACCCAATTAGTAATATTCTTTGTGTTATCTCACTGGTAAATTGAATATTTTTCCCACCCATATCCTGTTTACTGTTAAGTTCTGCAAAGTGCTGGGAATCTGGAATAAGGAGGATGTGACTTTGAGGAAACCAGAAGCCTGAGTGCTACCAAGGATTTGTGGGGGAGGGAGACAGATGAGGGGCTTCAGTCCATGTTTGAGGCTCTAGGGGGAGCCTGTGTCCCAGCATGAGAGCACAGTTTACCTGCTGAGTGTGAGTGTGAGCTCCTGTCTCCAGAGTGGCCCTTGGTTGTTAGGTATGTGAGATATTCTGGAAAGGAGTGAGGAATTTTAGTAATAGACTGATGCAGGGGACAGGAAGCAAGCATAGTAACCTGGAATTTGGCTCAGGTAGAATGAGTGGATACTCCATATCCTAGTAAGCACAAGTTTTCAAGAAGACCATTATAACCTGACTTTCACAAGAAGGCTAAGACAATTGAAGACATTGTAAATTCTTACAGGTCACCTAGAAGGTGAATTTTTTCCTTTGGATGCACTCGCCTTATGAGACAGTCATTACGAGACAGAACAAGTGTTTGTTTCTTCTGTCCCTCCTTTCATCTTGTTTAGAATGTAGACAGTGCTACCTGGAGCAATGAGGTCAGCTGCAAAGTGAAGCAAGATCAAGGGACACGGGGGACCTCTCCACCACACCACCTGTGCATCTCGGATCTGCAAACTGACCGGGAAAGAATAAATTTCCATTTTATTTAAATCCTTATTGATTCATGGTTGATAATCTATTTATATGTTTCCACATGAGACTCAGATTTCTCCAAATGCAGTGTGAGGAGGGGGGTCACAGAGAACAGGACTGATCTGGCCCAGGCAGTGAAAACACTTCTGACCCACAGTCCTATGAATCCCAAGTGATAGAATTGGCTAGTGGCAGAGGCACCCATAAAATCTGGGCTCTACCCACAGGGTGTACATTCCTTTGGCAGCATAGTTTCTGGGTCTGACCTCTGACCTTCCAAAAGAGTCTGTGAGTGGTCAGTTAGGGTTTAATAAGTCCCTTTATTATTTATTTATTTTGCTTTTGCTTAAACTACCTATTGAGGACTCTATTGTTGGCAGCTAAATTCCTCCAATAATGTGCCCCTGAAAGACAAACGTTGTCATCTAAGGCTCATGCATATGTCAGCCAAATCCCACCTGACATATACTAATACTCTGGACTTTTCTTAACAGCCTTCCGTTTTAAATCTATGTCTTTTAATCTGCATCTTATGTGCTATATTTGCTTTCCCTTTTCTAGAAGGAAATAGTGTTAACTGAATGACATTATCCCGTGCCCTACATCATGGTGAAAGTGATATCTCAGAATAGCCAAAGCCTATGCCTCAGCCTCACAACAAAGCTTCTTAATAGTATAATAGCTTTGCTTTCTTTTTGTTTCTGATCCATTTTTTGGTTTATTTATTATTATTATTATTATTATTGTTGTTGTTGTTGTTTTGAGGCAGGGTCTCACTCTAGCCCAGGCTGATTTGGAATTTACTATGTAGTCTCAGGTTGGCCTCAAACTCATGGTGATCCTTCTACCTCTGCTGGAATTAAAGGCTACCACTTCTGCTTGTTTTTTTTAAATATCTTTATTATCAATAATTAGATACACTATATGAGCAAATCTTGTGATGGTATCCCCATTTCCCTCCTTTCTGTCCCCAACCCCCTTGCGGCCCTCCTCAGTTCCCATACTGGATCTATCCATGGTGTAGGGGGTTATGAATTACACAAGAAGTGGCCAGGTTTTTCCCCTTTGTGTGTTGTTGCTGAGGGGAGCAATGTCTCTGGATATCCCCCGCACATGACTCTTACAGATAAAATTGCTGGGAGAACCTTTGAAGACAGATTTATTTTAAGAGTAAAATTCCCAACCATGGTACTCATAAAATCTTGGCCACTAGAAATGTAATTTATGATCAAATCCAGATATGAAGGGATTTAACCACACCTTCCTTCTACAAGTATTTCCTTGAAATGTTTTTAGTTTTACAATACCAACAATGACTTTTAACTGACACTTGGCCCAGAAGTAGATTCATTACTCTTACCTATTTCATGATCCAATAGAGACTAGTTTTAAGAATGGGCAATGCTCTAGGGGTTGACTGATCTATTGAGAATACTTTCTGAAGCTTTTCCTTTCAGAATTTCTTTAGAAGTGATATTGTGGGCCAATGCCTCATGTGCTACAGTGATTATACAAGTTGAAAAAACTGCAGCACTTGAAAGCACCTAAACACATACTCTTGCTCCTTGTGAGTGACACATGGGAGTCCAGACACGGGGAAGAATGCCAGAAACTAAAACTTTGGGAGGAAGTTGAGAGGGCCACATTTATATATTTTTACTTTTTATTTATTTATTTATTAAGTTTTACTTCTTAAAACCATAGTTCAGAAGTTTCAAATTTTTAGGTGATAATTCATTATGAGATTTTCAATGAAGAGTCCTATTAAGGTGTAGTAGTTTTCAAAAGAATCAAAGGTATATTATAATTGTGAATTGTCTCCATCACTCTGGCTGGAGGAGGTGTCACTTTGGCCTGGCCTCCTGGGGTCTAGCCCTGAGATATTTCAAATTGGATTCAAAATACTAGGGATACATATATGCAAAAAAGCAGCCAGAACCCAAGTCTGGCAGCTCTGCTTTTTTGTGAGTTACAGTGTTACAGTGTGCTTGATTGCTTCTGGAGGTGCTGTCTCTGTCTCTGCTTGGATCTGTGAAAGGGAGCCAGCCTTTTTCCTTAACTTCCCCTGGGTCTGTTACTTCAATGAATACTTTTCTCCCCCAAATTGTGCCTGGTTTGGAGATTCATCCCAGCAGTTTGTGGCTGACTATGACTTAAGGTTACTTATATTTGAGACATATCATAGATTGAATAAATGGTCTCAGTTCTACATGTTTCCCTGTATCCACTCTCTAATGTTGAAATTCATTCCTCTAAAGCAGGGTTTCTCAACTTTAGCACAACTGACATTGGGGCTGTATGAGTCTTTGTGTGTGGAGAGCGTATCTCCCTGAGAATAGTAGGATGCTAGGCAACATCTCTGACTTCTACCTAATAGATGTTAGTATTTCTCACCACCCCCTTGATGACAACCAATCCCCCTTCTGATGCTGTCAGTGTATTCATGTGAAAGACATAATAACCTCTTGCTTAAAACCACGACTCTAAAGGTGGGTAGTTTTCTCACTGATTTCAGACTCAACAAAGGTGACTTACTTTGGTCAAGGAGGAGCTTCAGATATGTGCATGAGGTGAAGATTGCTCTGCGGTGCCATGAGAAAATTGTCTAGACAGGACTATTCCCTTGTCAGCCTGGACCCTAGAAAAGGCACATGGAGCACGGTCCCGTCAAATGATACAAAGAAACTTGGATGCGGCTGCTCCCACTATTGCAGTCTGAGGAGGAGTTGCCTCATCTGGACTCAAATGCTTGATAAATAGGTGCAGTTTGGATCCCACGGAGATGTTCTGATGGTTGTTATGCAGCAGAAGCTGACCCCTTAGCCAAGGTAAAGTATGCCCAACTCTAACTATATTGAACTCGTTTTCCCAGTTGCTTCATACGTCTTGATACTCTCCCTTACTTCTTCCTTCATTTCCTGATTGTACTAACCTTCTGCATCAAAGGTGCTTCTGCTTCATATCAAACAAACCCGTCCACATCATCTACCTGCAACCACCTGATCATCTACTTAAAATGAATTTGGGTGATGAATTTGAATTGCCTTTTTCAGTACTCAATTTTACAGGGATTATTCCTATTCCCTGTATATTAAACCATTTGATAAATGAATTGTATATATTTTCTCCTGATCCTGTTGCTGATTTTTTTTTTCATTCTTCATATGCTATCTCCAGATAAGCATTTAAATTTTGGTGAATCTAGTCTTTGTTAAAATATTTTCAGTATTTATTTGCAAGGGGATAGAGGGATAGGCATGCCAGGGCCTCTAATGGCTGCAAAGGAATGCCAGATGCATGTGCTACTTTGTGCATCTGGCTTTACATGAGTACTGGGGAATCCATTCTGGGTCATCAAGTTTTGCAGGCAAACACTGTAACTGCTGAGCCACCTCTCCAGATGGTTAGTATCTTTGCGTGTATGTGCATGTTCATATGTGAGAGCAAGGGCATGTGTGTAGAAGTCAGAGGATAACTTTGGGTGTCAGACTTGCCTTCCACCTGTTTGAAGTACTTATCTTTCATTGCTCACTTCTGCCTTTACCAGGCTTGCTGGCCCATGTGGAGGGATTGGTAACCACTGTGGGGTCATGGATATACCAGTCAGTTCAAGTCAAAGGACAGTGCCCCAAAGAAAGCCTATGCACCACGTGGTTCTTACATTCTCCCTCTTCTACAGTGTACCCTGAGCTTTGGAGGGCATAATAGAAATCTCCTCTAGTGTTGAGCTCTCTGCAGCCTCTTATTGTCTGCTTTATTGAGTATTTTAATGTTTTATTTATTTGAGAGGGAGAGGGAGAGAGAGAGAATGGGTGGACCAGGGCCTCCAGCCACTGCAAGCAAACTTCAGACACATGAGCCACCTGTGCATCTGGGTTGCATGGGTACTGGGGAATTGAACTCGGGTCCCTCTGCTTTGCAGGCAAATATCTTAACCCCTAAGCCATCTCTCCAGCCCCTGCTTTAATGAGTTTGTGTCTACTGCCACCATCTCCACAGAGAAGCTTCTTTGGCTAGCAGTGAAGCTTCTATTCAATCTCCTATTCAATCTGCCACTTTCTCTGCAATGTTCCCTGTGCCCTGGCAGGTGTGCTAGAGAGATGGCTTGTCCACTGCTAAGCCCTACACTTTCTCTTTTTATTATTTTGGTGAATCTTGAGTCTCCCTGGTATTCACCATCTATGAAAAGAAGGCTCTCTAACCAAAAGTGAGATCTATATTAATCAAAGGGCACAAACATATACATTTAGAAGGCTTTAAAATATTTTTTTTTTACTTTGTGTGTGTGTCAGGGTCTCATGCCATTTCAAGCAAATACCAGACACATACTTCACCTTTTTGAACTTGACTTTACATAGGTGCTGGAGAGAATCAAACCCAAGTTGGCAGGCTTTGCAAGTAAGCACCTTTAACTGCTTAGCCATTTCCCCAGCCCTTAGAAGGCTTTTTAAAGATAGGCATACCATCTCCTTTCAGTCAAAGAAGAGTGAAAAAACTTTCCACTGGTGTCTATGATCTTCCAAGCCACAGGATTCTGACCAGGTGAATTTTCTTCCACCAAGTGGGTCTCATATTCAACCAGAGAGAAGTTGATTACCCTCATAACTTATGTGCCATTGTTGTACCCATGGGTACATCTTGCCTGGTGAAAACATTTATTTTTAAAAAGAGTTTCTGCTCCCCATATAGTAAGCCAAAAGCTGGAGCAGTAGACTTTTTAATGTACTGCAACTAGTCAAGTTGCTAGGTGTTTTGATTCAATTCTAGATGCTCTGAAAATTGCAAGAACCTCAGAAACTGAAGGTAAGATTAAGGTGGTTGTTGAACCTCTGTTTTTTTCCAATATTCTTGAAAGATGCTTTACACATTGTTGTAGGCCATTAAAACTCTGAGGCATCAAGGAAATAGGAGGAAATCCATTCCAGAGCAATGTTTTAACTACAAGGTGAATGTAAAGGGAAGAATATTGTAATTTGATACTTTACTTCTATTTTTCTGAATTCCTGAAGCTAATAAAGCATGAAATGCATATAAAGGCTCTTTATTTTTAATAGATGCTTAGGGTGCCAAAGTGTACACCTTCTTTGTTTAGTTTGGGCTTTGACCAAAGGAAATATTATAGAATTCTATGACTAAGAATGTTTGCATCTTCTTAATAGCACTTAGTAGTCCCTGATCTGTTAATAGAGGGATAGACTACCCCGACAGATTATACTAGTCTTTACTTCCCAGGGCCTTATTCCTTTCTTAACTGGACCTCTTTATTTACTCATAAACAGCTAACCTTATTTAATAGTCCCTAATCCCCACTTATTCCACCCAGACCTTTGCTTTCTCTCTTTCTAAACAGCATGGTTAGTTATTTATAGTAGATTTGTTCTTTCTGACATCCTGTAGTTTCCTCCTTGATAGAGCTAGTTTACCGAAAATGTTGTACTACAAGGCTATACAACATTGCACCTAGTCATTTTAGAGGCTAAAAATAAATGGGGAGAAGAATTCATTTAACAATCATAGCCTGTCTCCTCAACACTCAGTTATCTATTGGGACAATGGTTCCTCAGCAATCTAGGAGTTTGCATCTGCTTTCTGTTGCCATGATAGAATAATGGGGTCTGGATTACTTACTTCATGGTTTGAAGGCAGGAAGCCCAGGATCAGGAGGACTTTGTTGGGGGGACAGAAGTCCCCTTGTGCTGCATTATAACAGGGTGGGAAAGTAGAAGTGGGTGCATGAGGAAGAGAAAACACGAGGGGGAGTCTTATAATAACGTCTTCTCACAATAATCCAGTCCTGCAGAGCTGCATTACTTCACTCATGTGGGCAACAGCTCTATCACCTAATCGTCTCTTTGCCTTGTTAGAACAGGGACCAAATTTGGAATTTGAGACATGTCAAACTATAATTCAAGCCATAGCACTTTGTTAAGATAAAATCATTATGATCATTCTCAACCTACACTATCTGCATAGAGGCAACATTTCCTCTTGATTCCATACACACAGTGTGACTCTTCATTATTCTTTTTTTTCTTCTCAGAAACATTTTATGTCCCTGAGACTTCCTCTTCCAAGATCCCCATCAAGTTGTCTTGACCTCAAGACTTTGGTGTCCACCAAACCCTTCTGTGTTGCTTCTGAATCATTCCTGTCTGTCCTCAATTTAAACAGAACCACTTTACATCGATCTCAGATGCTCTTAACACCTTCCTAGTGTTAACTCAGTCTGGCTTTCCACCCCCTCAAGATGAAGATAGTTACATAAATATTGCCTCTATTCCCTTTATGTTCCTAAATTATCAGTGAGTTTTATCGTCCTCAGAGACTCCCCCCGCCAAAGGATCCTCAGGAGTTGTCATTTGGAAAAAAAAATAGAGAGGCTCAAACAACTTTGGATAATATTGAGTTAAACAAAATGATGCAGCTTCTTCATTTAGACTTTCTTTTTTTTATCATTTATTCTTTTTTACAATGAGTTGATATCCCCAATTCCCCAATGCCCCCCTCCCCATCCCCAATCAGCTGGATATCCTCCTCCGTGGGCCGACTGGATCAGTCCTTATGGCAGGGGACCATGGATAGCCTAGTACTCAGCCCGGTCCTCCTGGCCCAAGTGTGTTGTTACTGAGAGGTGCCATGCCTCTGGATATTCTCCCCCACCACAGCTCTCACAATCTTTCCGCCCCCTCTTCCACTCAGTTCCCTGAGTCATGGTGGGTGAGTATTAAGGCTGCTTTAATGTTGTGAGCTTAGGGGTCTTTGTATCGAAAATCGTTGGTTTATGGCTCGGTGGCTTATCCTATGTTGATTGAATGGCTGTGGCTGTGGGTCCCTTGTTCATCCCATCATTCTCTGTGGGGCTCCATATGGATCCTCCACGGTATGACTGTGGTGGCTCCTCTCTTGCCAGAATCTCAGGTATCAGCCTATGGTCGGTTGGTAGGGTTAGATGGGCCACAACTCTCTCGCTGCATCCTGAAAAATACAAACACAATCTCCCTTGAAGAGTGAGATCAGTATAGGTTAACAAATATACACAATTCTGGATTGCCAAGATTCTATTTTTAGTAGCCTCCCCATCAATCGGTCCCATAGCGCATCTTTTCTTGGGAGCCCAAGCGTCCAGGATCCGGTGCATCCAGTCACGGGCTTCCCCTCACTAAGTGGAATATTTGGTCAAATTTAAAAGCTGTTGATTGTCTCCCCCAGGCCCAGGCTCCTCCATTGCACTAGTGCTCCTTTCTTGGTTCACTGTTCTCTCCCAGTAGGAGGTGTGGTCAGCCTACTCATGGCCACAGTCTGTGTTTTATGCCAGTGGTCTGTTTATTCCAGTGTTGTTGATCAGCTTCCCCTGGCAGCTTGTGCAGTGCCTTCCAGCAATACACTAATTAACACCTGGGGCTGGTTACCATTCTGGACCTTGAAGGGTCTCTCAATGCTGATCGATGGCATTCTGTGGTTTCTTCAGCAACAGGGTTTTGCCTCAGGCCTGGGGAGGTCATTCAAGAGCTTGACAGAATTCTGTCTTGTTTTTGGAACCTCATGGGTCACTTTGGTCAACAGCTCAGTGAGGGAAGGCACCAGTGGCCGGGACCAGGGGTTGTCAGACTATTTAGACTTTTAGAACTTGTAATATGTTATTCATTGTGAGTTTCTAAGAGAGAGTCTGGGATTTGCCATGATGGAGCTTCCCCTCAAGTCCATAGTAAAAATAAACCCATTTCTCCACAAGCAACTTTTGGTTGGGTTCTTTCTGTGCAGCAATGAGAAAGGTTAACTTCAGCAGCAAGCAAGTGCTTTTTATCCACTGAGCCATCTCTCCAGCCTGAGATTTTAAAATAAATAAATGTAGTGTAATTTTCTCATAATCCCCTCATCTTCCCTTCCCTCCAATATTCCAGTGGATCTCTTCCTCTTTCCAAATAGATCCCCCTTCTATTTTGCTCTCATTCAAATTTATTACTTTGTCCATTAAAAATTAAGTTGTTTTTTATTGAATTATTTGTTCTGGATTCATTTTAGATATAAAATGAATTTTATATCTATGACTTATTAGTCATGCAAACATCACATATATAGTATCCTTTTTTAGGTTATATATATTTATTTATTTTTGATTTTTTTGAGGCAGGGTTTAACTTGCTGGTCTCTTCTATATACCATTGTGTTCAGCTTTGTCATGACAACAGTCTGTATTGTATATCAGTGGTCTCTGCTTTCTCCAAATATCATTGACCAATTTCCCCTGGCAGCTCATGTAACAACTTTCAGCACTACACATGCTACCATCTGGGAGCTTGTTACCATTCTAGATCTAGCAGGATCTTTCAGTGTTGTGTGACAACACTCTGTGGTTCCTTAAGCAATAGGGTCTTACCTTTGGCCTAGGGTGGGTATTCAAGAGCTTTGACAAAATCCTGTCTTATTTTGGGGACCCTGTGGGTCTCTTTGATCAATAGTTCAGTGTGGGAAGGAGCCAGTGACTGGGATAGGGAGTTGCAGGCCTGAGCAATTTTTCTTGGGGTTAGGCTTCCTTCCATTCTATTCATGTTCCCTATTAACAGGCAATGTCCATAGCTTCCTCAGGAGCTTACTGCATGAAAGTAAGGATTTTATGGTATCTACTGATAATTGGTTTAGTTTATTGTATAACTCCCCCAACCTCCCATTCCTCCCCCCTCAATTCCTTCCATCCCCTTTATCTCTCAATTCACCTGTCAGGTTTGCTTAGAATTTAAGCTGAACCTGGTTAGGAACCGCATATGAGGAAGAACGTGCTGTGTTTGACTGTTCTTGTTTGAGTTTGCTAAGTATGATCTGTTCCAAGTCCCTCCACTTTTCTGTAAATTTCATTATGTCATTTTTCCTTTCAGATGAGTAGAATTCCATAGTGTAAATGTCCCACAACTTTGATATCCATTCGTCCAATGATGGGTATTTGGGTTGATTCCAATTCTTAGCTATTATGAATCGAGCTGCTATAAACATGTTTGAGCAAATGTCTCTGTGCTGAGGTGTGAAATCTTGAGGGTAGACACCCAGTAGAGGGATAGCTGGGTCTGTGGGTAGCTCTATATCCATCCTATTTAGGAGTCTCCACAATGTTTTCCATAGTTGTACAAGTTTGCAATGCCACCACAGCAGTGAATGAGGGTTCCTTCCCCCTCCCCCACATTCAGATTTTTAAATGATTGCCATTCTGACTGGAGTAAGATGGAATCTCATTGTAGTTTTGATTTGCATTTCCCTGATGATTAAGGATGATGAACACTTTCTTAAATGAGATTTGGCCACTTGTGTTTCCTCCTCTGTGAATTCTCTGTTGAGATCAATGCCTTATTCTGTGAGAGGGATGTTTGATTTTTCATCATTTTTTTGAGTTCTTTGTAAATTCTAGATATTAGATCTCTGTCTGTGTTATAGCTGGCAAAGATTATTTCCTAGTCTGATGGTGGTCTATTGGCTCTGAGTATGGTATATCTGTATAGAAACTTTTAAGCTTGATGAGATCTCATTGGTTAAATGATTATTGCACTTCCTGGGCTGCTGAAGGTTTGCTCAGGAAGTTTTCCCTACCTCTATCTCATGGAGAGTTCCTCCTATTTTTTCTTCCAGGGTTTTCAGAGTTTCTGGTCTTATGTTGAGGTCTTTGATCCATTTGGAGTTGGTTTTTGTGCATGATGAGAGGAGTGGGCCTATTTTCATTTTTTAAAATAAGTATCCAATTTGTCCAGCACTATTTGTTGAAGATACTATCATTACACCAGTGAATGTTCTTGGCACCTTTATCAAAGATCAAGTAACTATAGGTACTCAAACTAAGATCAGGCTCTTCAATTATGTTCTATTGGTCTGTCTTTTTTTTTTCTGCCAGTAACATGCTATTTTTGCTACTATGACTTTGTAGTATATCAGGAATTGTGATATCATCTGAGGATTTTTTTTAAAGGATAGATTTAGCTATGCCAGGCCTTTTGCCATTACAAATAAATTTTGAGATTATTTTTTCTATGTCTGTAAAGAATGAAGCTGGGATTTTTATTGGCATGGTACTAAATTTCTATATTGCTTTTGGAAGAATCACCATTTTTACAATATTAATTCTACCTATCCAGGAGCATGGAATATCTTTCCATCTTTTCATGTCCTCCTCTATTTTCTCCTTGATCATTTTTATGTTTTTATTATACAAGTCTTTCACATCCTAGGCTAGTATTATTCCAAGGTATTTGATTTTTTTTGAGGCTTTTGAAAATGGGACAGTCTATCTGATTTCTTTTTCTATATGCATGTCATCTGGATATAGGAAAGCCACTGATTTTTGTGTGTTATATTTGTATCCTGCCACTTTCCAGAAGGAATTTATCACCTTTAGGAGTTTACTGATACTATTTTTCAGGTCTATTATGTATAGGATCATGTCATCTGAAAAAAGGGATAGTTTCTCTTCTTTCTTTCCAATTTGTATCCTTTTTTATGTGTTTCTTCTCTCTTATTGTTTGGGCTATAACTTCAAGCACTATGTTGAAGAGCAGTGGTGAGAGTGGACACCCACCCCTGTCTTGTGCCTGATTCTAGTGGGAACTTCTTGAGTCTTTCCCCATTGAGTATGATTTGGGCTTTAAGAGTTTTATATATTTCCTTTATTATGTTGAGGTATAAGCCTTTCATGCCCAGTCTCTCCAGTGTTTTGATCATGAAGTGGTGCTGACTTTCATCAAAGGCCTTCTCTGTGTCAATTGAGATGACCATGTGATTCTTGTGGTTGAGTCTATTAATGTGGTAGATTACATTAATCAACTTCCACATGTTGAACCATTCCTGCATCCCTCCGATGAAGCCTATCT
This sequence comes from Zapus hudsonius, assembly GCA_004024765.1. Lineage (NCBI taxonomy): Eukaryota > Metazoa > Chordata > Mammalia > Rodentia > Dipodidae > Zapus > Zapus hudsonius. Next base: position 13,029 of record PVHP010004799.1, on the reverse strand, counting down.
GGTCAAGGTGGAAAACACTTTTGATGTGTTGTGTTTGGTTTGTGAGGATTTTGCTCAGAATTTTTACATCTAAGTTCATCAGAGATATGGGTCTGTAGTTTTCCTTTCTTGTTGTATCTTTGTCTGGTTTTGGTATAAGGGTGATGCTAGCTTCATAGAAGGAGTTTGGAAGAATTGCCTCTTCTCCTGTAGCACAAAAAAGTTTCAGAAAAAAACGTGGTTTCAATTCTGTGATGATGGTTTGGTAGAATTTGGCTGAGAATGCATCAGGTTCTGGACTTTTCATTCTGGGGAGGTTTTTGATAACATTTTCAATCTCAGTGGATGTAATGGGTTTATTTAGGAGCTTTTTCTGCTCTGTGTTAAGCTTTGGTAGTTGGTAGGTTCCAGGAATTCATCCATTTCTTCCTCTCCAAATTTGTGGAATAGAGATTTTGGAAGTATGATCTGATGATTGTTTCAATTTCATTGGGGTCTGTTTTATCCTCTCCCTCTTCATTTTTGATTTTGTTGATTTGAGCCTTCTTTTTTTTCATTTAATTAGATGGCCAAGGGTTTGTCAATCTTATTTATTTTTTCAAAGCACCAGCTCTTCATTTCATCTATTTTAATTTTTTTTGTTTCCATTTCCTCAAATCTCAACTCTGATCTTAATTATTTCTTTTTGTCTTGAGCTCCTAGGGTTGGGTTGTTCTAGTTTTTCCAATGGCTTTAGGTGGGTGGTTAGGTTATTGATTTGAGATCTCTCTGTCTTTGTTATGAAGGCATCTAGTGCTATGAATTTTCCCCTTCATTGTGTCCCATAGATTTTGGTATGTTGTGCTTTCATTATCATTTACTTCTAGGAAATTTTCAATTTTCTTTTTGATTTTTTGAATGAGCCATTCGTTGTTTAATAGCATATTGTTCAGTTGCTAATACTTGGTGTAATTTCTGATACTTCTCCCATTGTTAATTTTCAACTTTAATGCATTGTGGTCTGATATGATGTGGTTACGTCAATCTTCCTGAATTTGTTGAGGCATGCTTTATGTCCTAATATGTGGTTTATTTTGGAGAAGGTTCCATGGGCTGCTGGGAAGAATGTTAATTTTTTAGTCTTGGGATGGAATGTTCCGTATATGTCTGTCAAGTCTAGTTGATCTATGGTATTGTTAAGCTCTGTTATTTCCATACTGACCTTCTGTTTGAATGATCTGTCTAGAGATGATAGTGGTGTATTAAAGTCTCCTACTATGATGGAATTGGAGTTTATTTCTGTTTTTTTTGAGTATTTTTGCTTTATGAAATGCGGTGCACCTGTATTTAGTGCATAAATATTTATGATAGTAATATCCTCTTGTTGGATCATCCCTTCATGAGTTAGATGTGACCTTTATTGTCCTTTTTAATTAATTTTGATTTAAAGTCTATTTTGTCAGATATTAATGTAGCCACGCAAACTTGTTTTTTATTTACATTTGCTTGGAAGATCATTTTCCTTCCTTTCACCCTAAGGAGATTTCTGTCTTTGGAGGTGAGGTGCATTCCTTGAAGGCATCAGATTGGAAGGATCGATTTTTCTGTTCCACTCTGTTAATCTGTGTCCTTTTAGAGGAGAGTTAAGTCTGTTTGTATGCAGAATTATAACTGTGGGGTTTGCTTTTTGCCCTGCCATGGTGGAGAGTTTATGGGGCTGGTGCCTTGCATGTTGTTATTAGTCCAATAATTTTGGTTCTTTTGCTTGCTCTTTATTGGGCTATTGAGGTTGGTTGCTCATCTCTTCCATGTGGAATGTCTCCTGTATTATCCTCTATAAATTTGGCTTTTGTGTTCATATAATCATATAGCTGGCTTTTATCATGGAACACTTTCAATTCGCCATTTATTATGAGGGATAGCTTTGCTGGGTACAGTAGTCCAGGACTGATATCTGCATATTTTAGCTTAAAATATACTTCCTAGAGGAAAAAAAAACTTACCACAATTTTTTGGGGGGTTAAAACTTCTGAGTTAGGACTTACTTTTTTTTAATAGCTAAGGAATAAATGAAAATGGTATTTTAAAATGTAGTGCTGCTTAGAACTGGCTATGTCTTTGTGCATTGGTTATTTTGTGTGGTCTAGAAAACATATCTGGGATGGATGTTATAAGCCTAAAAGTTAAGCACATTTGAATATCTAAAGCTGTCTTGAAAATAGATTTTTACATATTGTAACAGGAGAAACCACACTAGTTACTAAAGCAGAGAGAATTTAATGAAAGGTTAATAACTAGGTAACTGAAGGCTTGGCAACCGAAACAAAAGTACACAAACATATCATGTGAGTAGCAACAGCCAGAAGCAGCTACCACCCCAGGGGCTGGGCAAGCAAAGGGAAGTGCTGAGATTATTTAGTCTTAGAAATTTAGAGAAAGGGCCCCATAAATGTGACACTCAGATTTCTGAAGTAGGGATGTGCTCCAAACGGGAGTATAGTTCAGTGGCAGTGCTTACTGAGCAGGTGCCAGGCCAAAAGTTCAATCCCTCAGGGCTGGAATAAGAACGAGCCAGGAGCCAAATCCTTTAATGATGGGCTACTGGCTCCCTAGCACCTCTGAGGCCAGCAGCAGCGTGAAGCTGGTTTGTGACTATTGGAAAAACTGCAGATTGGGCTCTGCAGCTGTGCCTTCACTGTGAACCTCTTGTAGTCGTGACAGAAACCCCGTGGGAAGCCCATGAGTACAGACAGAAAGGGGCATGTTATTCCCCTCCAAAGTTATAGTTTGGAGAGATAAATGACAGAAACCTAAGATAAACAAGTTTCTTAACAATGATCGGTTTTATTTTGGTAAATATTTTTCTTCTCAGATGATAAACGGTCTGTGTAATTTGTCAGCCTCTTTAGAGAAACAAGTCTCCCCCTAGTACCCTCTACTGACAGCTTAGCAGGAGATGCTGGCAATGCTGAAACAGGTTTCCAGAGTCCCAGGGCCAGCATTGGGTTCAGAGGGGTGGCCGAGATCCAAAAGTTTAATTTAAAACTCCTTTCAAAAATGGACCTCTACATGCATAGGCAAGATGTATTGAGAAATTGATTTTTTTCTTCCTTTTCTTCCCAACTCCTCATTCAAAACTAAAAGAATTTTTCACAATATAACAGGAAATATGATTCAATAATTTCTCCTCACTTTGCAAAGAAGCCAATGTCTCTAAGGCCACACCTGCATTTCATAGGCTGGTAAGCTTGCCATATTTGTGGTGGTTTAGAATTGCATTTTTTCTTTGTTAAGTAATGCCTTTATGTACCTTCCACAAAATTTTATTAAGAAAGTGAATATTTTTACTGCTAAGACTCAAGGAAAAAAATATGCTCAGAGTAAGGAGTAATTCTTAATTGAGTTCCTTTATTCTTTTTAAATACCCCACTCTTAAAACATAGAGGGAATAACAGAATAATATTTTTATTTTTATTTTTTATTTTACAGTCAGAGATTTAGGTGTCACTCATTCTGGCATTTTCAAATACATTTGGTTTTTGTTAATTATCCTTTCCTTCTCTTATCCCCTGCTCCCTCCCCCAGCCCCTCCTCTCCTGATCTCACCCACTTCAGTTTACATATTACATGTGTCCAGGAAAGGGAAATACTGATTTTCTTACACTTACATAGACCTTATAAAGTTATAATAATAATACTTATTGAAAGCTTGTTATGAACTGTTATTATAATGAAAATCATATATATTACTTAATCTTTCCTGCATATCTTCAAAGTAAGTCCCATTACTGTCTCCATAACACATTCAGGAATGCGAGCATTGGTGAGGACATGCACCCAAGGTTGCACAGCCAAGGGAGAGCTATGCCTAGAAGCCAGATCCTCAAACAAAACTAGGCGGGGCTGCACTGCCACCCACACATTCTTCTCTGAAATTCACTTCACACATTTCTGACATGGGTCCAGGCTCAAGGTATGGACCATGCACGGAACCAAGCTACACACTGGACCTGCCCTCCTAGCCAAAGCTCCTTTAAAGGTCAAACTTATGTAGCTTTTAAGCAGACCCTCAGGTACATGTTGTTTCCTGCCCTTGGATCTTTACAATGAACACATTCCCTACTGCCTTGAAATATTATGTTTCTCTTCCTTGCATTCCTTCCATCATTCATATTCTTTGTAAATAACCTTTGCCTGAAATGTCCAAAATCCCCAATTCCCTCTAAATTGGCACTCCTGGGGGATTCAGGAAGCCAGAGTTGTTGCTCACTGCTACTGAGGTGAGAGAAAGAAAGATGCAAATACTCTTGCCTTCCAGGTTCATCTGCTTCAGGGGCTGTTGGCAGAGGGCACTCAGCTTGGGCTAAACTCCAAGATTGGAATTTAACTGCCCTGACTTTCTCTTACTTGCTGTCTTTCTCTCTGACAAAGTGTCCAACAGAAACAATGCAATTCTCACTTCAGAGGGGCATACAACACAGAGCACAAAGAGGGCATTTATGAGACACTACCCCAAGAGCAGGGAATTTAAGCACTTATATAGAAATTACCAGAAAGTCTCCAGTAACAATGTAGGGAATTGTTCTTACCCCCTACTGTGATATTTATTTTGCCCACTTAAAGAGGCCCAGCTTGTATTCACTCAGGTATGACAGCTAGCTGGCTACCATGTCTTGGTGGAAACATTCTATTGGTTCCTAGGGATGCAGCTTTGTGTCTGGTTAGATGTTAGTCAGATAAGTAGATGAGAACTTTCAAGGGTTTGCTTAGGAGTCATAGTGACAAGAGAACATAGAGATGAACTTAGAAGCACAGGTGCAGGTAGATGGGTAGCATTGAAAAGAAAGAATTTCAATAAACAACAAGCACAAAAAGTAAAAAGAAAACAACACCAAAACCCAGTTCCCTTTCTGAAATCAACTGAATTCACCAAAGACTAAGAAATCTTCACCATGTCCTTCAGTGCTCCAAGAGAAACCATGTGTCTGTCATCTGCCACAGCTTTGATCAGATCACCACTGGAAAGGGCTGGATTGCGAATAACTGCTCACTGCATTGAACCAAAGAGCTTATTGGTAAATTCATACCTAACGATACAATTTTATTTAAAATAAGTGGCTTATCCTGATTTTTTTTTTTGCAGCAGAGCTGTTTTCTCCTTTCTCCTACTTAGGCAAGTCCTTTATGGTTATAAAAGAAAAAATATCTTCTTTCCTTTCACTGGATCAAAACTCAGCTTAAACTAAAATAAAGACACAAGCCTTTAAGCCCTCAAACTCCATCTCAATTCCAATAGGAAAAAGGTCCTTTTCTTTACCCTTCAGGGAATTCATGGTGATTCTCTGCCTCCCATGTGCTGGCATTAAAGGGAGCCCCATCATCCCAGCTAGTGAGAGTTTTAATTCTGTTTTTCCTTTATTTTTTTGCAATATTTATTTATTTTTGATGTAAGGTCTCACTCTAGCCAGGGCTGACCTGGAATTCATTCTAGTGCCAGGTTGGCCTGGAACTTGTGGTGATCCTCCTACCTCTGCCTCTGAAGTGCTGGGATTAAAGGACTACACCACCATGCCTGGCTCATTTTGCAACTCTTTATTTGCTTTATTTTATTTTATTTAGGTTCTTGAGAGAGGATGTTATGTAGTCCAGCCTTGTCTCAAACTCACTATTTAGCTCAGGCTGGCCTTGAACCTGTGGTGATCTTCTTGCCTCAGCCTGTTGATTATTGTGATTACAGGCATGTTCTAAGGTGCCAGCCCTTAGTAACTCTTGCTCTACCTACCCTCCAGTTCTCTGAGACATTGATGTGTTTGGTGCTCTCTCTACTTACTCAAGCCTCTCTGACCTTACCCTGATGAATGGTTGTATTCTCTGGGTGGACAGGCATTTTTCTCACAAGAAGCTTGAAAAGCAAAGTTCTTTTGCTTGAGGACCATGGATGGACAAGGTACAGAGAAGATAAATGGATCTTGCCCATGTCTCAATTCACTGACAGACCTTAGATATTTATGTTATGTTTGTTAAATTCCAAGTTCCTAGAAGATAGGGACTTGGTTCTGCTGTACCATTCAAAGTATAATTCCAGGCACAAAGTCGGCCACAATAGACCCTATACAAATGCTTACAAAATGATTCTATGTATAGGGTGACTATGAAGACATGAGAATGGCTTTTATCCTTGCATGGTTTGTGAAATTATTTTTGTTTGTGATTGCAAGATCGGAAGGACATATGTACTTTGATGCATGTGTATGCATTTTATGGTTTTAAATTTATTTTATTTATTTGCAAGCAGAGAGAGACAGACAGAGAGAATAGGCTCTCCAGGGCCTCCAGCCACTGCAAACAAACTCCAGACCCATCACTTTGTCTGGCTCTACATGGGTACTGGGGAGTCAAACCTGGGTCATTAGGCTTTGCAGAGAAGCGCTTTAACTGCTGAACCATCTCTCCAGCCCCATTTTATGTTTTATATAGTTGTTGCATTATAAATGTCACTTGCCAAGATTACCCCTTATCTTGGCCCTCCATTAAAGGATCCCTAAAAGGAACTAAAAAGTCATTTTCGGGGTTGAGCGTGGTGGCTCATGCCTTTAATCCCAGCACTTAGGAGACAGAGGTAGGTGGATTATTGTGAGTTGGAGACCACCCTGAGAGTAATTCCAGGTCAGCCTGGGCTAGAGCGAGACCCTACTTCAAAAAACAAACAAAAATATAAACCAAAAAGTCATATTTGAAACTCCTCGCATCCTCCACGCCATAGAATTCAATGGAAGTTAGAGCAATATCAGCAGAACCCAAACTTCAAACATTCTATAGAGATCAGCTAGATTTAGAGATTGCTGGAGGTTTGCTCCATTACTTAGGAGAAATATAAACTTTTAAAAATTATATTTATTGATTGATTTGCAAGGAGACAGAGAGATAGAAGAGAGACAGACAGAAAGAATGGGTGCACCAGGGCCTCTAGCCACTGCAAACAAACTCCAAATGCATGTGCATCTGGCTTTACATGGGTACTGGGGAATGGAACTCTGGTCCTTCAGCTTTGCAGGGAAGAAAGCACCTTAACCACTGAGCCATCTCTCCAGCCCAAATATAAACTTTTATCCTGTTTAAGTCACTACTGTGTTAGGTTTCCTGTCCCTTTGCCAAGTCCAAATCAATTACCTGGAGAGTACTTTGGTATTTTGGTGCTAGGAGATTGTTCCTGTTATTAGGATTTACTGGAAATAAGCACAAACATTTTAAAATGATAGTAGTTTAAACAAAGTGGAAGTTAATTTCTTATGTAACGGAAGCCCAGAGTCAGGCAAAGTAGGACTGTACTCAATGTTTCATGGAGCGTGAGGATTCCTTCCTGCTAAGCACTTTTCCCTCCATAATCATGAGGTCTTTATCCTCATGGACCAATATAATTGTTAACACAGTTCCCACAATTGTGTTCCCATCAGCGGGTTGGAAGAAAAGGGTAAAAGAATTATGCACCTTATCACCCTTTCAGGAGACATGATGGAAGTCTCATACTCACTTACCTATTGATTCAACAAATATTTGGTAAACACCACTGTGCCAGATATTGCTTTCAACACTGGCCATACAAAAATATATTATGATTTCTGGGAATATAGTCACATGGTTAAAATTAGCTGTAAGGAAGCTGAGTGGAATAGCTGATAAGATCAGAGGCTTTCTCTCTAGGGCTTCAAATGTAATTAGAAGCCTACGCAACATTGTTATTGAAAAAAGGAAACAATATTACATTTCTCATTCTAACTCCTTAGCAAGATCTTCCCAGCACTGTGTTAATTTATTGAGGTTGTTGCTGCTGTTTGGTGGCATCAGAGGCTGAGTGGTACTGGGGACTGAACCTAGGGCCTGGGACATGCTAGGCAAGAGGTATACCACTAAGTAATATCTCCAGCCACTCTCTGTCAATTCTTGTTTATAGTGCTTATTAAGCAGGGGATTTTTATGACCAGGTCTGGAAATGTAATGAATCTGTCCTCATATTTCAGTGGTCAGGACACAGTCACATTATAAGTATAAGACAAACTGGAAAATATAGCTTTCCAGTGTACTCAGAAAAAGGAAATTGGATTGGTGATGTAGCCAGTTTATGCTGTAATAGAGTGTGGGTTGTGTTTCCTGTATCATTTTAATTTATGACAGAGAACTTACTGGAATGCTGGAGACCTAGAGTTTTCGAGTGGAATCCAACATGTACACATGTAAAATAAATTCCTACAGCAACATTTCTCTTTAGCTCTATAGGTCTTCAGAAATCAATTAGGTACCAACATGGCCAGAGGTTTATGGGAGTGGTCTGTATGGTTTGAATCTGGAAAGTTGAATATGAGGAATACTAAAACAAAAGTACCTTCAACTTGCTGGGACCCCTGCGTTCAATGTGTGGTATACTAATAGATGAGAGGATACAGATAGACATGGATTAAATGCCATGTGAAGACAGGCAGAGATTGCAGTTTTGCGACCACAGGCCAAGGAATTTCTGGGGCATCAGAAGGTAAAAAGAGGCAGCAAGGGGTCTGTGCTAGAGCCTTCAAAGGGAACGCATTCCTATTGACACCTTGATGATTCCAGACATCTTCCTTCAACTGTGACAGAATAAATGCCCATTGTTTTAAGTCAGTCAGTTTATGGACTTTTGTTATGACAGCCTGAGTGAGCCCAGAATTGGTATGTTTCCTTATCTCAGTCCATTTCCTTTATCCCTACTCTGTCAGATTACTAATATGTTTGATTAAGTCAATATTGACATTATTTCTACATAGATACCATTTCCTGCTTAGCTAAGTATACTATGATTTTATTTCTTTTGTTAATAATGACTTCTCCCCAGTGCTTTTACTTTCCAATTTCTTAATTTTCTTTGTGCTTTGCATTACAATTCCTTCATATTTGTACAAAAATTATCAATGAATATTCCAATATCACACATTTACTCGTGTCTTGTTACTATTTTTCTTGCAGCCCTCTGCGATTTGGAGCTAATGGGGATCAATACACCACCATGGATCTCTCTTAGTCATCACTCTGGGGAGTCTCACTGCCTCTGTGACTTTGGATTCCTGGTTCCTGTACTTTTCATTTTCTTTATTCCCTCGCTTGGTGAATCCTCCATGGATTCCTAAGAAAATACTTGGAAGCAAGTTTATTGATAACACATCATTACAACCCACTTATCAGCATAGCAGGGATGAATATAAACTTCCTATAGCACATTGAAGGTATTTCCCAGTGCTTCAGATCTATGGATACAATTGAGAAGCTAGTCTCCTTTTCTTCAGATAAATTTTAAAAACTCATCCAACATGTCTGATTTCTCTCTGTCCTTAAATGTTCTTAATGTCTTATTTACACACAAAAAGTAAAACATCCTTCTGATATACTTTGTGAATGCTTCCTACGCAAGCATTCCTCTCGGTATGGAAACACATCCTCACTTCTGGGAAGTGCTCTCATCTTCTGTAATAATTTCCATATGTTTCTTCTGTGTTTGTGAAATTCTGTGTTGATGTACTGTTCTTTTCTTCTCCATTTTTGGAAGTCTCACTATGAAGCCTAGGTTAGCATTGAACCAGGGATATACTTTCCTCAGCCTCTCAAATCCAGAGATTATTTTTAAAAATACATATTTTACTCCAGAATAGTTTATATTCATATAAAAGCTGTGAAAGTTAATACGAAGTTTTCATACCCTATATGCAGTTTTCCCAACCATTATCAATTTATGTTGGTATGGCACTTTTGTTACAATAAACCAATATTGATATATTGGTATTAGGTAAAGTTCATATGTTATTCAGATCACCTTAATTTTTGTTAAATATTTATTTATTTATTTGCAAGCAGAGGGAGACAGAGAGGAGACAGACAGAGCCTCCAGCCATTGCAAACAAATTCCAGATACATGTGCCACTTTGTGCATCTGGTTTTATGTGAGTACTGGGGAATCTAACACAGCACCTTAGGCTTTGCAGGCAAGAGCCTGAACCATTAAGCCATCTCTCCAGCCCCTTAATTTTTTTACTCTTTTTTTGCTTTGTTTTTGATGTAGGGTCTTACTCTAGCCCAGGCTGACCTGGAGTTCACTATGTAGTCTCAAACTCATGGCAATCCTCCTACCTCTGCCTCCTAAGTGCTGGGATAAAAGGCATGTACCATTACACTCAGTTAGATTGCCTTAATTTTAATTAATGCACTTCTTTGTAACTTTAGAATTTCATCTAGGATACCACATTACATCCAACAATCCCGTGTTCTTTTTTTGTGTGACAGTTTCTTATGCAATCCTGGTTTTGGATTACCTTGACATCGGAGAAGGATTACTGATAAAGTATTTTGCAGAATATTCTTTAGTTTAGATTTGTCTATTTTCTCCTCTTCGTCATTAGATTAGGGTTACAGGTTTTTAGGAAGAAATCACATAGGTAAAGAGCCATTCACAACACATTATAGGAAGGGCACATACTGGAATCATAACTTACACTTTTGATGTTAACTTTGATAATCTGGCTAAAACAATGTCAGGCTTTGCTATTATAGAATTATTTTTAAAAATATTTTTATTTATTTGAGACACACACATGAGAGAGAGAGAGAGAGAGAGAGAGAGAGAGAGAGAGAGAGAGAGGGAGAGAGAGAGAGAGAAAGAGAGGCAGATAGTGGATAGTGAGTATGGGCATGCCAGGGCTTCCTGCCTCTGCACACAAATTCTAGATGCATGTGTCATTTTGTGCATTTGGCCTTATGTGGGAAGTGGGACATTGAACTCAGGCAGTCAGGCTTTTCTTGAAAGTGTATTTGACCACTGACCCATCTCTCCAGCTCCTTTCTTCTTTTGTTCCCTCTTTTCTATGTTCCACCTCTGTGAGGACAGAATGTGCACAGAAATGATTTAGAATTCTGCCTGAGTGATCTTCTGCATGAGATATTTGTCTGTTGAAATCCAATTATATATTTATTTCAACCTATCATGCGTATCAGAATGGATTCATAATGTTGATTTTACACTTTGCCTATAGTCCATTATCGTTTGATGTATTTTGATGCTCAAGTGTTTTAGCTTTGTCTATTGGGGGTTATTTTAGTTGGCTCCTTAATTTCTTTGGCATAACTGTATTATTGTGTTTAGTTTAGCTTTGATTTGCCTTCTGTACTTCTTGGATTGCTGGATTCAGAATCCAGAGTGCTAACCATTACACAATGGAACCCCATCCTTCTGTACTTCTTTACTTTCTAGTAGTATAAGATGCTCTGAACTCATCGTGTATTTCCTGCCACTTTCTCAAATTCATCCATTTCTCCATTGATCCCTGGTTCCTTTTTAGAAGAACAGCTTAAGTCACTAAGATCTATGTGCTGTGCACTCGTTACAGCTTCTAAACCTTTAGAACAGACTGAGAAAAGAAATATATATGTAAACTAATATGAATACATACAGCTATACTTCCATATGTCCCCATGTATACCTATAACTGAGCTTAACATGGGTTTATTTAGAAGTCCCAACTAATCCATTACCACAGAGGTTATTTTAGCTCCTTCCTATTGGTAAATCTCTATCCCAACAGTAAGAAACCATCACCTGTTGGGTATTTGCTTAATTGTTTAATTCCGGGCTATATGTATAACAGTATCAGAAATTTTCCTCTGTGGGAAGCAATCAACTAGAGTACAATGCTTGTGTAGTTACTCTTGCTTTTAGTTTTATAGATTACACTTATCTCTTTTTATATTTTGTTTTTATTTATTTGCAAGCAGAGAAAGACACAAAGAGAGAGAATAGGCATGCCAGCACTGCAAAAAAAAAAAAAAAAACTCTAGATGGATGTGCCAATTTGTGCATCTGACTTTACATGGGCACTGCAGAATGGAACTGAGGTTATTAGGTTTTGCAGAGGAGTGCCTTAACTGCTGAGCCATCTCTCTAGCCAAAAACAAGACTACACTTATGTCGTAGTCAGCCACATGACGCTGGGATGAATCTCCAAACGAGGCACAGTTTATGGGAGGAAAGGATTTATTTGTAGCTACAGATCCAGGGGAAGTTCCAGAATGCAAAAGAGGCTGCTCCCCTTTCACAGGTCCAAGCAGAGAGAAAAACCCATGACCTACACCACACACACACTAGCAAACAGGCAGGAGCGGCAAGGAGAGAATTCTTTCACCTTTATATAGCCCTAGGGTGGGGGTCTTGCAATTCTATCCCCGACTTAATGGCTTCCTGAGCCTCTGGAATTTCCTTCCTGCACTGCCCACACAGGAAAGGATGTTTACTTCTGTCTCTCCTGAGCTTCCTTACATCCTGCCCCCTACTGAGAGGCTGCCTTCCTGTGAACATCCTCAGAGACCCACCCAAGATTACTTGAAAGGTCAAGTTGACATCAAAATTTAACCATCACAATTTATTTCTAATCTTACCTAGATTAGCATCTCTCCTTCATATTCTTCTGTGAGGTTCTTTTCATGCATTTGTAACAGTTAGATCCACTTATAGTGTGATTTCCTCATTGAGGTCCTCCAACTTGAGTGATTTAAAAATATTTTTATTCATTTGCAAGGGGAGAAAGAAAGAGAGAAAGAGAGAGAGAATGTGTACACTAGGGCTTCTTGGTGTTGACAAGGAACTCCCAATGCATGCACCACTGTATGCATCTGGCTTTATGTGGGTACTGGGGAATCAAACCCAGGCCAGCAGACTTACTAGTAAATGTCTTTAACTATTGAGCAATCTCCCAAGGCCCTGGGTGATTTTTAGAAAATTATATACATTAAGATTTGCTCTTCATGCTGCAAGGTTATATAGATATTGGAAATGATACCATGGCATATATCCATCCATCACTATGGTATACACAACCATCCAAAATAATCACCCTTATTTAAACCTATTCAATCTTAAATCATGGCAAATGGTCAACTGTTTTGCTCTTTCTAAAAATGGATTTGTAGCATATATAGCTGTTTAAAATAGGTTGCTTTTATTTAACATTATATACTTAGAATTCATCCATATCTTTGAATGGCTCTATGGCTCAATTTTTT